>VZRZ01004551.1:158486-231531 GCA_013398175.1 Climacteris rufus
CGGCCGTTGTCGGCGCCGGGGCGTTCGCCGCGCGCCCACGCGTGTCGCGACAGTTGCCGACCGGCGCGATGGCGAAGCCGCCGCTGCCTGCTGGTTTCCGTCCTTGCTCTGTCCCCCTGTGGCCCTGCGCCCTCCCCGCCTTCTCCAAGCCCTGCACCTTCCCCGTGAAGCTGTGGCTGCTGGTCAACAGCCCCTGCGTCCAGTCGGTGCGCTGGGACGCCCGCGGCGAGGGGCTGTTCATCGACCAGGGCCTCTTCGAGCAGGAGCTGCTGAGCGCGGGACCCGGCGCTGCCGGGGAGGAAGAGATCTTCAAAACCAAGAACTTCGGCAGCATCGTCCGCCAGCTCAACCTGTACGGGTTCCACAAGCTGACGGGGGGTCCGGCCAGCACCGCGGTAGGGCCCAGGCCGAGGCCGGCCACGGCGGGGGGCGATACCAGCAGCCGTGCTGGGCCCTTGCACCACTTCTGGAATCCGCACTTTCGCTACGACCGCCCCGACCTCCTGCTAGAGATCAAGAGACTGACCAAGGCCAACAAGGAGAAGATGGACGCTGGACTGGAGGTGACCAGCCGTCTGCCCGAGGACTTCCAGCACATTGCTGGAAGGGGACCTGCACCCGTCGCCTACGTCCCTCGGCAAGGGCGCAAGGACCGGTGAGACGGGGCGGGTCATGCGGGGCCGCGGTCGGCCTGGGGGTAGCGTGGACTTAGAAAATCAGGACTATCCTAGGGGAGGAGGGTCACCTGCCCTTGATGGTGGCTGCTTAATTCACCTGGTGTAAGGAAAGGGGTTTTTTTCAGGAAGATAGATCTTCTGCCAGTAAACACAGGGAATGAAATTAACAGGTTGCTACAACTGTGCTGCCTATGTATAAATACACAAACATAAATGTATGTATTTGAGTGCCTATATACCTATCCCTATGTAACTCACAGGTCCTATTTGTATTATCTACATTAAATTACATGGTTGACTTGTGTTTTGGTGTGCCTGTAGACTACCAGCAAGGACCTAGAACTAATACACATGCCAAATTGTCCTTAGATAAAAGTTGCAACGTGCATCCTTTGGTCTGTTTAAAATCTTCATATTAAAAAAGAAAAGTTGTTCAAACCACAAGTTAAGTGTGCCTTGAAAATGAAAAGAAGAGGCCAATCAGAAGAAAGTTCTGTAACAGTTCTGCTTTTTGCATCTTGTATTTTCAGCTGTGGGAAACTGTATACAACATAGAGAAAAATGGAAAGGAGAAAGGAAGACTTTGAGATCTACTTTAGGACGAGATTAATTTTCAACGAACTCAAATTCAGGAAAATAGTTCTAAGAAAAGTCATTAATTATTTCAATAAAATGTTGCTCAATGCAATATGCTAAGAGCTATTACATACTGATTTTCTAAAATATGAATTGTTAAGTAACACTCATTTACACAAAATGAAAATATATCTACAGATACTTTGTAAACTTCAAAATCTTGCCTTTTCCTACACATAATACCTCATCAGGCTCTGTCTCTCTTTTTTAAAATTTTCTTTGAAATTACCTTCTGATCTTATTTCACAGCACTCACATTACATAGCTCTTGGCCATATTGCTTTTCTGATAATGCTAAGATGTGTTAACATGAGACCTTCCTTAGATATGTGAAAGATTTTTTTCAGCTTTCATCCAAAGAAAAGTTCCCCAGCCCAGGACATCACACAGGGTAACACAATTACCTGGTCCAGCACTGGGAAGGCTTAGGATGACAGGATGCTGATCGTGCAGCCCAGCAGAGATTAATGAGACATTGGTGCCCTGCATTTAGCACAACATGGGAAACAGATGAGGCACTCCATAAGACTTTCCTAATTTTGCAATGGGAATGAGCTCAGAGAGCCTAGAGTTTTTGTAAAGCTTATGCAAAAGGTTGTGTCTGATTCACTTCATAAAGGAAGCTGTTTCTCTGAAATACGTACAGACTGGCTGTGGCCAGCATTGCCTCATTGCTCTCTGCTCCACATGGGTAGACAGTTCTTACCCAAAATCCTCAGTCTGTGTTGTCATCTCTCTCCTCTAAGACCATTTCATGATAGTGAGGAGCAACTGAAACCAAGTGAAATAAGACATAGCCCCTCAAACCTGGCAAGACTTTTTAGATGCTGAAGTGCAGTACCCATAGACACACCTAATTCACAGCCACAAGGCATCCTTCCATGAATTTACCATTGCAAATCACTGAGTCCTGCTGCTACTTAAGGATACCATGAGTCCTCAGATCTCGCAGCTGCTGTGTCATACATAGAAAGAAAAACTGGAGCAACTTACGTAAACGTAATGTGTTCAGGGCAGATACTATCAGAGAAGGTTCTATGGCTTTTATGATTCTGCCAGATTAGATTATCATAATGATGATTTCTGGACTCAGCTCCCCCAATTCGAAGCCAAAAAACACATGTATGAGTTCCTTTACATAAAGATTTAGAAGTGTAATTGTTGCGACACACAGTTCATCAATTTTAAGTCACTGACTTGTTTTGGGTTTTTTTCCCCTAATGTCCTCATAGTGGACATAAATGAAAAACTTCTAGCCAATACTGTCTTTCTGCCATTTACTTGGAGTGGCCATGGCAAAACCCTGCACAAGGAAGATGAATGAAATTACCATGACTTACGGTTAACGTGCATCTGACATGGTGAGGCATTTTAACTGCTTTCTTAGAGACACATTCCTCTTTTGGGTGGTCACTCATACCTTAATTGTACTTAATGCAGACATATTTTCTAAGGTAGAGAGGAAGGGAAGGAATAAGAGGGTTTCTGCATCTTTTAAAAAGCACACCAAAGAGAGATGCCTAAAAGAAAATGCAAAATGACAAATGCTGCAAGCTGTCATCCTACCAAATACATATCATCTTACTTCATGCTGCAAGTGGGAACAGCAACACACAAGTACAGTTGAAGTGTGTTTAAAAAGGAAAACCACCAGTCTACCAGAAAATTTTCAGTGTAATATCATTAATGAACCCTGGAAATCCACAGAGCATGGGACCACTTATAGCCACAGCAAACTACTCAGGATGCAGAATCATCAGGATGTGACAACAGTCTCGAGAAAGTGAGCACAGCTAGTGGTAGAGAAGGAGGAAAAGATCATGGCCAAATGCCAGAAACTGGACAAAGAAAGTATCTTCTGAAAACTGAGGCAAATCAGAGACATACAAGAAGAAATGCTTACCTGAATTGGAAATACTTTTAAAGAGACACTGGTTGCCCTACAGTCTGTCTAGGATTGCTGCCACCCAGCAAAAGTTCTGCTGTGTCTCCCTGCCTGGCAAGCATGGTGTGCCTCTCCTCCTGAAGTTGATGTCACTGTTAATGCTGTGACATTGCTGTCTCTCATTCTCACAAGTTCCTATAACACAGCAGAGTGAGCAGAGGGTGTGTTCACTTCAGCCTGTCATGTTTCCCCCGGTCTATGAAGATGTCAAGAATCAGAAGTACAATTGTTCATTCAATGCCAAATGCAAGTTTTGTTGGCTAATTTAAATTAGTTTTCTTTTAGCTTCTTAAAGATCAGCCACTTCTAATTAATAGTGTACCCTCAATCTCATAACTGGAGACCTAAAAATAGGCTAATGGGTGAATGACCTGATGGATGGATGGATGGACATGAATGAATAGGAGAATGAATAGAACATTTTCTCCATCCATAACAGCATTATTCCAGCACACTAAAGTCCTGTAAAAGCATACTGTACAATCTAGAGAGACTTATGCAAAAATTCAGAGGGAGAGAAGAAAAACTGAGAGACTTTATTCTGTATTTTAAAAAAAGGGATTGCTCTTTGGTGCCATTAACTGTTGCAGTTCCATTGATTTCTTTACGACAGCTGAAAATCTAGTTTAAAAAAATGGAAAGACTCCTGAGGTATTTCAAAAAATAATTGGTATGGCCAGAAAACTGTTCCCAAGCTTTTCAAGTTTAGAGAACCCAAATATCTGAGAATATAAAGCATTTGGGTAATTTTTTTTTTAATATAGCAGTCGCAGTGTTGCCCTGAAAACAAAACTTCATTTAATCTGTATTCTGTCTTTGAATTATGGCATTTATAAACCCCAAACTAGGTAGGGTACAATATATGCTGTTTCAGGTTTTCTACCTGCCATGACTAAGAATGCAAATGGATGTAAGATAAAGGGCTTGACACTTTGGTAATCTCTGTGCAGGAATTTTCCAGTGGCCAAGCTGATAAGTGTTATCCCTGGAAGAGAGAGAAGTTGGAAGTTGGATGAGCAACAAGAGAGAAATACAAGGGAAGTCAGGATGAGCTTGTCAGGCTTGCAAAGGAAGAAGCAGGGACATACCTGCACACCACACTATGAAGAACCAGAAGCAAAACTCACATCTGAATGTCTGTAATAGGCAAGGCTTCTTCATTTAGACAGAAGTGCCAGTAGGAATGAGAGCAACATGAGGGAACATCCTGAAGTACCTGACAAGAAGTTGGTGTATACCGTGACTTATCGAACAGTCTGCCTGCTGCAGTCCATTCATCATGGGCAGACTTACAGCAGAGACTGGAGTTTGAATACTCTCAGTGACATTTTGGCTCTGCTTGAGGTCAGTGGCCAAAATGCTACAAGACTCAAAAAGGTTAATTTTCACCTTCAACCTGTAAACCATCTATAAATAATTTATAAAATACAACCCTCTAAATTGTTGGACTGCTTAGTGTTTTTGCTGCCATTTGTATATAACATTAATAAAAGTACCATGGAATCCAGCTGGTGGAAGGAATATAACTATGCTGACAAAAGGAATACACAGCTACCATGTTTTCATTTAAAGACATTCCCCTTTGATAATATTATAAGATATCACATCTCCTCTGTAATAAGGAAGGCTGCAACATCATAGCTGCTGAGCTGTTAAGGTCCACCATTGCAGATATGCAGATGACACCAGGTTGGGGGGAGTGTTGTTCTACTGGAGGGTGGGAAGCCTCTGCAGAGGGACCTGGGCAGGCTGGGCTTAATCCAACAATACGAGGTTTAACAAGACCAAGTGTCAGGTCCTGCACTTTGGCCACAACAACCCCATGCAGCACTACAGGCTGGGGATAGAGTGGCTGGACAGAGGCCAGGCAGAGAGGAACCTGAGGGTAGATTGACAGCAACTGAACATGAGCCAGTGTGTGTGCTCAGGTGGCCAAGAAGGCCAATGGCTCCTGGCCTGTATTAGGAATAGTGTGGCCAGCAGGGCCAGGGCAGTGATTGGTTCCCTGTACTCAGCACTGGTGAGGCTGCACATTGAGTGCTGTGTCCAGTGCTGAGACCCTCAGTTTAGGAAGGATGCTGAGCTGCTGGAACAAGTCCAGAGAAGGGCAACAAGGCTGGTGAAGGGTCTGGAGCACAAGAAGTCCTCAGTCCTTGCCTGAGGAGGGAACTGAAACTGTTTAGCCTGGAGCAGAGGAGGCTCACACTCTCTAAAACTGCGTGAAAGGAGGGTGTAACCCAGCTGAAAGTCGGTCTCTTGTCCCAGGCAACCAGCAACAGGACAAGAGGACACAGTCCTAAGCTGCACCAGGGGAGGTGTAGGTTGGACATTAGGAAGAAATTCTTCACAGAAAGAATAGATGATAGGCATTGGAACGGGCTGCCCATGGAGATGGTGGAACCATCATCACTGGAGGTGTTTAAGGAAAGTCTGGACATGGCACTACGTGCCATGGTCTAGTGAGCAAAGTGGACTCAATGATCTCAAAGTTCTTTTCCAACCTAGTTGATTCTGTGATTCTGTGAAGGTGGGAGTAGAAAAAGGTAGTCATCAGGGACCATACCTGCAGCTGCTGTGCAAAGACATGCAAACTAGTGACTGCACAGTAGAATATCCCACAGGATCCTGGTATTGGTTAAGATCCATTCCTAAGGAAAGAATGCCACCGCAGTTTTAGAAAAAGAAGCTAACAGGAACAGCAGGACATTTCAGAAAGCAAAATGTGTGTCAGTGCTAAATGCATTCTTTCAGTACAAGAAACATCTGATCCAGGGAAGTTTTTCACATTATTCTCTTGTTCTGTGCTAAATGGGAGCTTGTCATCTCACAAATAGCCTTAAGACACTTCTTAAAGAAGCATCTCGTTCTTGATTTTTCTATGAATTTCTTCTCTCCTTACTCTGTGTCCTTATTCTTAACTGTATATTTTTCTGTCTTTGTATCACCATTTGCATGTCAACTGACCACATTACTCCTCAGCTCTGCCATTTGCTACATGCCTGTACTAAAAGCACGGGACACTTAGAGGCCTCTTTTGATACTGGTTATCCAGAGAAAGCGTGTAGGAATCTCAGATTGCAAATATGTCGTGACATAAAATCATCTGGTTCAAACTACTTGGGTTTTGAGCATGTTTGTTATCAGTATGGAGTACTAAAGGACATAGCATGTTTTGTTTATTTGCAGGTTTTTTTCTTTAAAACATGGTAATTTTTCACCTGAAATTCATCACATTTTAAGTTCCAGTTCTGAATTCTCACTGTTCACTGTTGCAAGAACAATTCATGTCTTGCATTTGTCCTGGTTTTTTTAGGATTTTCTTCCTAACAGCTGGTGGTGTGTTTTGTCCTGCTGCTAAATATACGAAACAATACCCTAGAAAGGTGGTTCAGAGACTTGTTCAAGATCATAGGCAAATGTAGCACGAGAAAAAAAGTAATAAATACTTCTGTGCTCAGGCCATGCTCCCTCTTTAACATTTCTTATTATTCAGGTCTGGTTGTTTAAATTGGCAGCACGTAGTAGAGACTACTTGCAAGTAAGAATTCCTATGGAAATTGGAGAAAGAATTCTTTTTGCAAAAAAGTATAAAAGAACAGTACATAAAGAAAATATCATTACTAACACAGTGCACAGAGGTTCAAAATATGACAGTGAAGCATGTAACTACATACTGTTCCTCACATCCAACAGAAAAGCGATTATAAAAAAAAAATACACTGTAGGGAACACAAGATAAGCTACAAGGAATAATCTTCTCTGGCAAGTGAATGATTCCTTAGTAGCTTTGGTCTGTAACTTACTGTTTAGTATTGTTTCAAAAAAGCAAAGTGTTGGCTGTTATCTCCTGTGTTAATGAGATATCCCTGAAAAGATGTGCAGGAATGCTTATAGCATGTATGCAGTTCCTTAAGGAAAGTGCAGTCTGGCATTACTCTTACTACTATGGATTTTGTGTTATAGAAGCATCTCAGTGATATTGCTAGATAATGGTGGCTTACGGCTTCTCTGAATAGATTATTAGATTATATATTTTTTTCTGCTTGAAATTTTCCATCTTTATAAGGCAATAAAAATGTTGGACCAACATTATCAGCCTGCTTTAGGAAAACTAACTGATTGTCATAATGTGTTTTTTCACAACTCACACTGCATGTATTTATGAGACAGAAAGGAAGGTGAGAGCTGCTACAAAAAGCAGGCTCTTGAAAACATCTTAGTCATAATTTTCCTAAAGGAATTTTCTTTCTAGTGCATAGCTAACAAATAGCAATGAAAATTCAGCACAACTCAGCCCTACAGTTCTTCTATTACTCAGAGTTAATATTTTACTTAAGAACTCCTAGTTATGATATCATTACCTTAATAATGGCAATTTGTTAGTCGTTCTGTATTTTATAACAATAACAAGGAATTATCAACTTGATTTATCCCAAGACTTCTTGGGATGGATAAACTTTACCTGGCCAGTATGACAGTTTATGTTTGGAAGTAACAGCAGAGATGAATAGCAGCTGATAGCTCTCATCTTTTTGCTAGGTATAGCTCTGCTTCCTAAAGGACAAAATTGTGAGTTTGTGGAGACAAGTATGTGAATTAAAAATAATTATTCTGGGATTTCATTTCAGAAAAACCTGAATTAAGTAAGTCCTGGCTATCATCTGAGATTTATAACTATTATCTTCTGATGGCAATCTCACTTTGTGTTTGGAGTATATCTCTTTTGAAATTCTTGCCCTACATTTTAGAAAAACTGAATTGTTTGCAGGAAGGATCATAATGCTGGTTGGAATTTCTCTGACTTGGAAACTTTTCTAAAAGAAATAGGAAAGAGAAAAAGCTACAAATAATTGATCAGACACACATTTAATGAGTTTCTCCGAATATTAAAAACTGGATTATATTTTATAAAGAATAAAAACCTAGATAAGAATATAAAAATATAGAACAATACATACACACACACACACACACACACACACACACACACACACACACACACACACACAGGTGAACCTATTTGGCTGAACAGGCCAAAAGATTATTAAAAGCAGTCATGGATTCCTACTTGTTGAAATGCTGAATAGTTTGAGTAATTTCTTTATCTGCCCCAGAATGTGATAGTGTTTTACAGTCACCACCTTGGCAGGCATAAACAGCACAATAGGATCCCACTTTGGGAACCCATGCAAAACATTTATAGACCAAATGGCAAATCCCTGCTTGTCCTGAAAAAGTCCAGAAAAAGAAATGACCATTTAGCATTTCCACATTTCATCCTGAGAGCATATCAATGCCCAGACTAGATTCTTTAATTGCACTTAGCACTGTCATGAGAAATGGGGCAGTGTTTCCTATTCTGAAAGTAACCTTAGCTCAGAGGGTGGTGGTGGGATTTCCCCCAAAGCCACAGATCTGTGACATGGTTTCTTTACTACAGCCCTCATAAGCACCAGAGTTAAGACATGTCAAGTCCCTCCAGACTCACCCTTCATAGTTAAAGGAACATAGAGGTGTCAGTACCCCTCACAGTGAGAGGCTACAGTGGCAGCAGTTGGCGGGGATCTGCCAAACTGTCAGTTCTCCTGTTTTGGCATTTGCCAGACAGTGCCTTGAGATAACGTGGCAGGGTGGTAGATGTGGAATAATTTCTTTGCATAGGCACTAACTTTAGTGGATAGTGAAACATTTCTGATGTTACAATATCCTCTGTTTCTGATTGTGGCACACCAGCTTGTTTCCTTGTCACCCATGAGGTAACTCTTTTCTGATTTTGCCAGCTTATTCTCATCTACCACCTGCACAGCTGTTTACAAAATTACCTCCCCAGTGTCCCTCAAGGTATTTGCTAGGGCATGTATGCTACCAGTAGCACTTCGTAGGCTCTGTAAACTCTATGGACTGCTGGCGTAATCAAGGATTTCAGTGAAACAGGTGCCCGTCTCAAAAGCTGCATTTTTATACTTGTCATTACTATTGTGCCATCCAGACTAGATCTACTAATTTACACGAGCCATCCTCATCTGACACAGTAAATTAATACCTTCTTCCACTGTACACAAGTTTCTGAGGGATGACAGTAGTTTGGGCATATCTACATATGCTGCCGTTTAAACTGCTGCACACAGCCTTTGGCAGGGAGCAGGCTCAGCAATAGCCTGACCATCGGGACCCTTGATACTTTGTAATTGCGCATCTATGTAGCTGATCATCACTGGCTTTAGCGAATAATAGATCTTTTTCACCCATTAACAAGTGGATGGATAGATGCAGTGACACTATCCCAAACTCTCAACAACCACACCTGTATGCTTTCTGCAGTCCTTTGCTGATAGATCTCAAAAAATTCCATTAACTCCTTCAGGGTATCAGTGCATGTGATTAGTACCTCTCCATCTGGCATATTCTGCTGTCCCTCCACTTGTACGAGGAGTTGTGCTTCTACCACCTTCACATCTGTTAAATCTGTCTCAATCTCAGAGTCCAAGGCCTCACAGAAAATATTTCCATCCTCGGGATCCTATGAATATCTCATAGTGAGAGCATGAATCTTTCTTTTCCCATATTTATGCCTTCACTTGTTAGTAATATGCGCCATCAGCCAATCTACAGTGCATTGCAGCTCATAGCACCCCTCTGCTTGAGTGGTAATTACTTCTTGAAATCAGCTTTCCATCCTGTAAAGTCCTGACTTCCTTTTCCAACTCTCTCACTTTGCTCTGCAATGCTATAGGTTTCACAACTGAGACCTCTAAGACTGGTAGCTAATAGTCATCACTCTGAACACACAGCCCGCCATATTCTTTCTTTTCCCTGCCTTATACACTGAGCATGATGCCACATGGTTTGGAATATCCCTTTGGTCAGTTGGGGTCACCTGTCTCTGCTGTGTCTCTTCCCAACCACCCAAGCACCCACTGCCACCTTGCCAGCCTGGCAGTAGCAAAAGCAGAAAAGGCCTTGGCTCTGTGCAAGCCCTGCTCAGCAATAACAAAAACATCTCTATATTATCAACCCTGTGTTCAGCACAAATCCTAAACACAGCCCCATACCAGCAACTGCGGAGCCAATTACTTCTACCCCAGCCAAAACTAGCAAATCATCTGTGAATGAATGAGAGCTATTTCATTCTAGCACATGTTGCCCCAGTCCTGAATGGGATTCCCTATTCTGTGTCTGAGCACAATATAGTTAGACAAGAATTCAAAAAGAGAGAACTAGAAGGGTGTGAAAAAACCATGAGTAAGTGATGGAGTAGTTTGGAGTGGTTTTGCTGTAAGAGGGAAAGAAATTATGTACCAGATTACAAAACAACAAAAAACAAACAAACAAACAAAAACAACACAAAACAAACAAACAAACAAACCCCCACTAAAATAAATCCCCTTAACCAAACCAAACCAAATGTGTTTACTTATGTGCAGAGCAAACTTGACACAAAGTCCTTGATGTATCATCATCATCATGTACAGAATCTTGCTCTGTACATAAGGCCAAAGACCACCTATTTTAAGCTGGAAGACAGAAGGAGATGGAGTCACGCTGCTTCCATTCCCATTGCTTCCCTTCCTACTGGCAGCCTGGCCAATGCTGCCTTCCTGTCTGCCCCATGATTTCTGGTGCTGAGTTTCTCTGGGCTGCCTTTCCCATTCTCTTGCAGATCAGCAAGATCCTGAAAACTTCTGAACATAGGGGATTTCTGTATTTGGGTCTGCTAGAGCTGAATCAGGTGGAGACTCACACTCAGGAAGCTACTCCTATCCCAGCCCAATGGATGTGGCTGCTACTTTTCCCACTTCTGTGTGTCTGTGCACGTGTGCATTCCAAAGAGCCAGATACACCAACACAGACACAGAGATTTACACAGTTACCGTGAACAGCAAACAAAGTTGACATGGACAGAGCAATGCCTTTACTAGCATCCAGGTATCCATAACCACCACTTATGTGAACATGAACATAGTTCCTTTTCTGCCTTTCCAGGTGATCTGGATTGCATGTCTTCTAGTGAAACATGAACACACCTTCACTCCCTATATTCATAAGCACAGCATGTTCAGAGATTCCTCAAATAAGGTTATGGAAATTCATTGAAGTATATCTATGTACTGTCTGTGTTTGGATGAAAAGTTCCTTACCCAAGTTTCCTTGGTGCAAAGCTTGGGTCTTTCTGGAATCATGTCTCCTGAGTCATGGGAGAGTCCAGTTTTTTTCCGGTGCACTGCACACACACAAACAAAGGAATCCCACCAGTAGGCAGCCTAAGACACTTTGCACTTCCAACGGCTATTTCCAAGATCTGTAAGCCCCCTGCTGCTCTGTGACCCGTGTTCCCTTCTCCCACTGCACCCTCATCCTCCTCTCTGACCAAGCACAGTTTCAGTCCTTTGGAGAGACTCTTTTCTGTTGTGCCTGATGTCTGCCCACAGCCTCATTTTGCACGTACCAGGTGCAGAAGTCCTTGCCTTGCACAGGAGACTGAGTAGGATTGAAAACACAGTTAACTGTGAAGCCAGGCAACTTTATTTCCACAACTAAGTCAACTTTAGGATTTGCATGTGCACAGAGAAGAAGCATGGGCAGGATAGAGAAATCCTTAGGCACTGAGGCTGCCTTTGGATCACCAAGCATTGCCCCAGAAGAAAATGGCCATGGTGCACTGCAATCTGCATTGGATCCTGTTCATCCTGCTTCTCTAGCCATTTTTCTTGTTAGGACCTGAAGGAGTTGCTGCACCTGAGTAAAAAATTCCACCAGCTTCTGGAGTGAAAATGAGCAGGGCCGAAACCTGTCCAGTGGTGTTGGTATTGGCCTTGGCTTCTGAGGGGGTTTGGGGCAGTCATAAAATTACTCCCTGCCCTTATATCTGGGTGCAGGTCTATCTGGACCAGGATCCAGTTGTAGAAGTGCTGAGTGGAGGTGTAGACTCCAGGCTGGTATGTTCTCGCACAGCCTTTTCCCCAGCTGGTCACACCAACGAGTCAGAAATAGGCAGCATCCTTATCTTTGCACACCAGAGGACCAGCGCCATCACCCTGCAGCAGAGCAAGAGAGGAGTAAGACAATGTTAGGTGGCTGCTTTCAGCACTAGAGTTGTCTCCTTCTCTCTCACAGCCCCTGACAGAGTTGTATTCCTGGCAGAGAATGTCTCTGCTCACGTGCTGGAGCCTTCAGAACATTGGAGTAGGTCGAGGGCTTGTAAGGTAGGGCTGTCTCTCCTCTCTGCACAGTGATCTTGAATGTGCAGAGAATGGATATTCCAGTGTTGGAATCTGGACCTCTGGGCTGCCAAGAGCACTAGATGTCCCAGGCTCCTGGGACAGTGGGGGCACTGGGCAAGAACGTCCAAGTGAGGAAGGCAAGGGAAGCCCTAACAGTGGATCTGGAGCTGGGAGGTCAGCTGGCCAGGCAAAGCCAGCACTGGGCTGTGTTGGGGTGGTGCTGCCTGGGCTGCCCGTGATGCTGGGGCTGAGTGGCTCATGGCACACTCCTACCTGGCAGGTGTCAATGCTGCCCTCTGGGTCGCCAGCACACAAACTGTGGGTGTGGATGGCTCCCGCATACCACTCACTGCAGTTACAGAGCTGGGCATCGATGAGGTGCACCTTAGTCTCCTGCAGGACATTGCTTGGTCTTTGAGCTGTGAGCATAGAAAGGAATGAGCATACAGCAGCTTCCTGCCTGTTTCCCTCTCCTGTGGAGGGGCTGAAGCCCTTAGGGCTTCTCTTAGGGTTCCCTAGGAGAACACCCTGTTGTTGTGCCTTCCCCCTTTTGTCTGGCTTTGGAAAGTGGTCCAGGACAATGTCTCCAGAGGCACATGTCCTACAGCCTGACTCTGGCTTCAGCCTCTGCTGTTAGGAAGCCCAACCTCTCTCCTTGTGTGCCAAGCTAACCCTCAGTGCATGTGTCCTTTTTGGGAACTCACCTCTTACAGTGGTGGAACTCCAGCCAGCAATGTAACGGGTTTTCAGCTCTGACGCATCCAGTGTGGCATCAGGTATGCAGCCCAGCTGTATGTAGTGGCTGCACAGGACTGACTGGTCCAGTTTCAGCAAGGCAATGTCATTCCTCTCCTCACCAGGAGTATAGTGTTCATGAACCCGTAGCTGCTTAATCTGGCGTACTTGCACCTCAGGGCCCAGCTGAGTCAACTGGGTGGCCCCGCTGACCACGCGCCACATGTTGGTGTTCCTGGGATGCAAATGAAGGAAGAGGTGAGAGGGAGCAGAGCCATGTGCTGCAGCAGCCCACTAGTTCTCTCTCTTCTGTCTTGCAAGTTGGAGAGGAAAGCAGTGGGTGTGACTGCCCTATTATGCCTTAGGCTCCAGGAATGTCAAGCTGGAGACTACTAGGAAGCAGTGGCAAGAGCACAGAGCCTTCTTCTGAATAGTCTCTCAGCTGGGGTCTGCAGTGCCCAGCCTTGGGTGTACTGCAAGGAAACAGAATGGGAGTAGCACATGGTGCTGCCAACACGATACCTGCTGGTGTTGTGGAGATTTATGCGTTCTCTCCTCCTTCTTACCTGGCATTGATGAAGCAGTGGGCAGCTGTGAGGACCCACTCTGTGCTAATGAGGGACCCTCCACAGATATGGCCTGTGCCTGGTTTCCAGGGATCCTGGATGCTGACAATTCCAGGTCAGGCCCCCGGCTGGACACATGTGCCACCTACAGTATGCCATTTGCCATAGTCAGGAGCCACGGGGCCATAGGAAACAGACATGGGCCAGAGACTGCAGATCCCTCTGTAAATAGAAGGTCATTGCTGTCCTACTCAATGGCTTGCTGCTGCTCAGGTTGAAGATTAGCCAACTTCGCTCCCCACATGGCATTGTTTGCATGGACAACAGAGCCAGGGAATCCCTGGCTGTCCACCGGGTCCTGGACTGTGTCTGTGCACCCCTGTTTCTCCTTGAGCCCCACAAAGAAGGTGTGCCAGCAGTCTGAGCACTGTCAAGGAACTGAAGCTCCTGCATGGGGTTCATGAAACTGTGGTGTGGCCACAGGGGACAGGGAAAACCCCTGAGTGTTGTCCAAACTCCCTCCAAGAGCCTGAGGTCGCTTACCCACAGGTGTCCCATGTGCTTAGCATGGGCCTGAACGTGGCCAGCAGGACAAGGAGGCCCAAGAAATTCATCACTGCTGGTAGCACCTGTCAACTGCAAGGAATGAGGGCTTGTTCAGTGCAGCCACCAGCATAGTGCCTGCTGTACCTTTGGCCCCAGGGCTGATGTCACAGAGCAGCTGGTTTGGTGTTTTGGGCATGGTGACCTTGGGGGTTGAGCAGGGGAGGGGCAATGTAGAGTCATAGAATCATAGACTCATTTGGGTTGGAGGGAACTTTAAAGATCTAGTTCCAACTCCTCTGCCACAGACAGGAATACCTTCCACTACAGCAGGATGCTACAAACTCCATCCCACCTGGCCTTGAATACTTCCAGGGATAGGGAATCCATAGCTTTTTTGGACAGCTCCACTCATACTGCAGTTGCTGAGCAGGGCTAAGTCCTTGGAGAGAAGGAGCAGTGTCTCTCTACTGGTGTCTTCTCGAAGAAGCCACACCTGCTGTTCTACCCTGCCCCCCTTTGCAAGACTTTGCCACTTACACCCAGTGCAAGGTTGCAGAGAAGAGCCATGAGAACAAAATGAGTGTGGTGGTGAAAAGGACCTAATGACGAGAAACTCAGTCTGCTTAACTTCTCTGGGAGAAGGTAAAAGATAAGGAACAGGAACCTGGTACAAAAGGAGACTTCAGCATGGCACGAAATACTTGACAGACTGTAGCTGATGATGTTAGGTAAGCTCAAACACAAGGTAAGATGGGGTTTGTTCTTTTGATTTTTTACCAGTAAGTGAAATTAGTGTTAAGGCAGTTTGTTAAAGTAAGTCAGGGACAAATAAATTTGAACCCAGATGAGCACTGCCCTCTCTTGGGTGAATCCTTTTTCTGCTGATTTACTTTAAAGAAGAAAGTCAGTAACATTTTCCCAAATGGGTCTTGGGTTTTGGAGAGTATGAGCCTAGTCCAGGAGGTAGGTGGCTCAGACAAGTGCAACTTCATGGTGTTATGTTTCAAAACCCTCCTGATGGCCCAGCTGTCACTATTCCAGGCAGTTCCATATTCAGCATTAGGCCATTTTGATTCCAGTCTGAGATGCAAATGCTATTGAGGCACCACATAGATGCAAAGCACCCTAAACCCATCTTCTGTAACCCTTTACCAAGCTTGCTACCATCATTGGGTTCTTTGTGCAAGCAGCACATGGTTCTCAAACATCTGCCTGGGAAGGTTTTTGAGAAAAAATACTTGAACATTTTGAAACCTGGAGAAATGTTTAAAAAAAAATCTCATTTTAGAATGAAAATTTTGTTTCTGTTGCTCCCTGAAGTGCTGAAAGTTTGCTTCTTTGAATGTTTCTAAGAGAGCCTATATTTTACTCTTGTAAATGGTACTCACAATGTTCTGTATATCTATTCTGACAGCAGAGACAAGACATGAAAGCAAATAGAAAAGAAGAACAATACATAGAGAGGATAAAAAGATGAAAAAAAAATGTGAGTATGTCAATTTAGTGAGAAAATACCAAAGGGAAGTAAAGAATTGATCAGCTGGAGATCAAAATATATTAAAACTACAGAATCTGAAAAGAAGAGTTGGGAAGTATAATGTTTCAAAACTGACAAAGAAGGAATTCTGGTTCAAAAATAGTTTTTGTGTATTCATTAATCTCCAGTAACTGTACCTAAAAGAAATGAAGATGTATTATATGTTATATATATTGTTTGCCTTGCTTGACTGAATTAAACTGGCAAGCATAAGAGTATGACTTTGCTGAACTCATCTTTCAAATTTAAAGTTATTTGCAGAAAGGTCTGCACCTCAAATCAACAACACATCTTCGTGTCTCTGATTTCTACCCCAGACTCCATAACCAGCAGCACCCTGTGTGTGAGGGCTGCATGATTCACAGCACAGTTTGCCCCTGAGCAGGTGCAGGCTGTGCTGTGCCATGCTGCAGTTGGGGGAACAGGAATTGGTTAGCCTGGAGAAAAGAAAGCACAGGGGAGACCCTTCTGCTCTATTCAACTCCCTGAAAGGAGGCTGTAGTGAGATCGGGCTTGGTCTCTTCTATCAGGTAACAAATGGTAGGACCAGAGGAGCTGCTGCTTAAGCTGATTCAGATGAGGTTTAGGTTAGAAAAATTTCTTTACCAAAAGTCTTGTAAAGCTTTGGAACAGGTTGTCCAGGGAAGGGATTAAGTCACCATCCCTGGAGGTATTTAAAAAAGCACAAAAACATTGTGCTTAAGGAACATGGCTTAGTGGTGGACTTGACAGTGCTAGTACAGTACAGCAAACTAATGGAAAGGGGTAAAAGTTGACTTGCAGTTACTGATTTCAGTTGATATTCTCTGTTGTGCTCATCTGAGTTCTTTCCTTAAGGATATCTGCTAAGATATCTTTATGGCACACAGCCATCTGGACATCTTCTCTTTATGCAATTAGCATAGAACTAGTAATGCAGAATGTATCACTATTAAGGAATATTGCCAGAGGGGTTACTAATTTATCTGCTTTAAAAAAAGTTGTTACAGTTTAGGCTTTTTATGATGTTGTAACAATGAGGACAAATATTTAAAGTTTCCCTTTTTAAGTGCTTCTTGAAAAGTTAGTAGGCTTGACCATGGTTTTGTATCTAGACAACACTTCTGACACAAGGAAATGAGCTTCCTTGCTGTTTTCCCTTTCCATTCCCTTTATGTTATCTGGAAGTAAATACACCTATCAAACTTTCCAATTGATTGATAAAAGTGTTATATGCAGGAGGAAGATTACTTCAAATGTATATTTTCATTTCAGATTTCTTAGTGGAAATAGAATACAGATCAAATGCACATCTGCATATTGGTAATATAAAAATATTCATTTTCCACATTCTGTTGGTATAGGTTGATGTTTATTTTTCTCTTTGATGTAAATAAAAATAACAGACCTGTAAAAGAGTTGTCCTCATCCCTGTTTTGATTTATACAGGGTCTACTCCCAATTCTGGAAAACTCAAGATTACAAAATCAGCTGAAGAGTACCTCAGGCCATCTTCCTATTTTCTGCTTGGTGCATTGATTCTTTCAGTGGCGTAGGATGAAATGTCTCCATATGTCCATTCTAGGGGATCAGGACACTTCAGTGCTGTACAGTGTGTCTGTGGAAAGGTAAAGCGTGATTAGGAAGGCTGAAATTTGGCTCTTGGAAGACAGAAGAAAGGGAAAAGGAAGGAGTTGTATAGCCACACCTCACCCGCCATTTACAGGTGCTATTTACAGTTATGGTCGCTGGGTCTGGTTGGAACCTAGAAAAAAAACTTTTTTCTCTGAACATTTTGTTTCTAGGTACTAAAAAGACTTTATGGGACCAACCTGTCCAATTTTTTTGCAGTGCAGCTGTGAATGAGTGTTTTTGACAACATATTGTGGTAAGTTTGTATGTTTGGGATCTAATTTTTTTTTTGTTTTCTCTCTCTCTCTCTCATCCTCTTCACAAAATCCTACAGCTACAGTAGCTTCCTTGTTCAACAGAGCACTGTGGCTACTGAATAAAGAGCTGCTAGAAAAAGAGCAGAGCTGCTGGAATAGTTAGCTTTTTCCAGCAGCAGAGCTGCTGGAAAAAGCGAACTATTATTTGCAATATTTCCAGTTTTGCTATTAATAACAGATGCCTAGAGATATGCATACATTGGGAATCACAGAATCACAGATTTGTTTGGATTAGAAAAGACCTTTAAGATCATCAAGTCCAGTCATAAACCTGGCACTGTCAAGTTCACTAAACCATCTAAGTCAAGTCCGTAAGCACTACATCTACATGTCTGGAGTTACCATCCCTCCAGGAATGGTAACTCAACCATTCCCCTGTTCCAATGCTTGGCCACTGTTTCTGTGAAGAAATTTTTCCTAATATCCAATCTAAACCTCCCCATGCACAACCTGAGGTTATTTTCTCTTGTCCTATCACTTGCTACCTGGCTACACCCTCCTTTCAGGCAGTTGTAGAGAGTGATAACATTCCCTAGAGCCTCCCTTTCTCCAGGCTAAACAAATTTAGCTCCCTCAGCAGCTCCTCATGAGACTTGTATTCCAGACTCTACAACAGCTCCGTTGCCCTTCTCTGGACACTGTCTAGCACCTCAGTGTCCTTCTTGGAGTGAGGGGCCCAGAACTGAACACAGGATTTGAGGAGTGGCCTCACCAGTGCTGAGTACAGGGGGACAACCCCTGCCCATGTCCTGCTGGCCACACTATTGCTGATCCAGGCCAGGAGCCATTGGCCTTCTTGGCCACCTGGGCACACCTTGGCTCATGTTCAGCTGCTGTCACCAGCACCCCCAGGTCTTTTTCCTGTGGGCAGCTTTCCAGCCACTCTGCCCCAGCCTGTGGCACTGCCTGGGGTTGTTGTGACCCAAGAGCAGGACCTGGCACTTGGCCTTGTTCAGTTTCATGACATTGGCCTCCAACTCCTGCCCAACTTGGTGTTGTCTGAGTGAGGAAGGCACAGTATGCAAACAACTATCTTCCTAACATGCAACTAGCTTCCCTCACTGTTTCTTGTGTCTTAATCAAGTGACTTGACCTTGATTTTCTCCTTTCCATCCACAAATAAAAGGAAAAGGAAAGCAGCCAAATGAGCAGATTTCTGTGTTGTGGTGCCTCTGGGCGTGGCGTAGGACCGGGCCCGGGACCGCCGGTCCTTCCCCCCTGCCGTGTGGCAGCTGGGATAGCGCAGCCCCGGCTCGGCAGGGGCGGTCTGGCCCAGGGTGGCAGCGGCTGTCCCCGCCCAGGGGAACAGCTCATTGGTTCCCATGCTGGGTCCAGACAGCCGACTCACTGGCCGATGCCACTGTCAATCATTGTCGTGCTCTGCAGTGATTGGCTCTCCCGACTGCCCTCCCCTCGCCTCCGATTTATAACACGCCCTGAACTCCATTTTGGCCGTCTTCTACCGCACCATGATCCCGTAATAAAATCCTGCTGGCGATAAGCGGAAAAGAACCCTTTCTCGTCTCTTTACTGCCCTGCATAAATTAAACGGCTGTGCGTGAGCTAAGCCAAGATCTGCGGGAGTCTCGATGCCCGGCTCGCCTCTGATCGGAGACTAGATAAGGCCTGAGTCGCGTTATCTAGGCAAACGGGACCGATGCAAGAGGCTCCGAGTTACTCACGCTCTCTACCCGCGGCATTTCTGTATTATGAAAAAACCCTTTTCAATATGCAAATACCCTTTTTTTCTGATCAATTGGATTTAGCACCCACCATTTTCTTCTTTCTTAGTGGTAAAACTCTAGGGAGGACCTAGTTAGAAAGAATGTGGGAAAAAATTCTTCTCACCACACTGGGGAAAAAAACCAACAAATATTAGCTATGTTTAGGCTGAGTAGTTTAAGTAGCAGTATCAGCTGCTATTGTGTGGAGACCCTAAAACCTGTCCAGAAATCTGACAATACTATCAGACTACTGATATGACCTTCTGCGCTCAACTGCTTTTGATACTTGAAATGCGTAAGAGAAAATTAATTTTGTTTTATAAAGTTTAGCCTATCTTTGACTATAGCATGGTCATTCTGTCTCTCTGGCTTTCAGTTAGAGAATGGAGTAATCCCTGGGACTACAGCACACACATCCTGCTTGAAGTACCTGTTTGACTTTGATTTCTCAGCTGAGATTCTTCTTCTATTTAGGACTAAAAATTAAATGCCCAATAAAAGCCACATTAAATTGCTACTTCTTTTAAAAAATCACACATCTCTTTGCATTACCCTTATTCTGTAGATAGATATTAATGAGCTGCCTTGCGGGGATGCAATACTAGGCCTTACATTAAGTTTGCTTTACTTAAGAAAGAGCTTGTGAGCAATGGTAGATTATAATTAATGTAATTCAAGAATGAAAAATTAAGTGAAAAGATTTCATTTGTTGGCTGATTACTACTAGCTTTTCTAGAGGACAACCTATATTAAGTAATTTTGCTTTCTATGCTTCATTATTTCATTTTCAAGTATTTCCATACTGTCTTAGTTCGACTTACCCAAATGAGAAGTGCAGAAGAGCACATTAAAATGTGTGTAGCTTAAAAAAAACAAAGCAACCTCAAAGCCAAAGGAACTCACCTTTTTTTTTTACTGAATGATTAATTTCTGGACAAAAGTTACTGTTTCATACTTGAATAGAACGTTTGTTGATAGGTGTGAGGTTACAGGTTTGTGAGGATACAAAGGCACAAAAACCTGAGGCACAACTGTTATTGCAAAGCAAATCTCATTTTATTAGCTGCAGTAGCAAATAATACATACCGACCCCTGGGTTCCCAAGAAGCTGCCAAGCAGGAGAAGGAGACAGACCATGGTGCTCGGGCAGAGAGGCAGACAGGCAGTGCACCTGCAGGGCACTGGATCAAACGGTGTGCATCTTGTCCTTCTCGCCCCCTCCACCGCAGAGCCACACTTTATATCTCCTCCTCAGGAGTGGCCAGTTAAAACATCAGCTCACGCATAGTCTGCACATGAGATGAGGCCACAACAGCCCATGATACCGACTCCATGCCAACAATGGCTCCATTGTGTATTGCTCCTGCTTCACAGGTTAAGTTCCCACCGATTACCAATACATTGTTTCTCTTTCAAGGGTTAAGTTCCCACCAGTTAACAAAATGGTTTTCTTCATTGTCTTGCGGACGTGCACAACCAGGGACCAAGTATGGCAGGACCTCAGACTCTGTATAAAATATACATCAGGTATATAAGTGGTTCTTGGAACTAACATGTTCCTGCATGAGTGCTGATTTTATGGTATGCTTCTGCAAGAGTGGGTGATATTTTTCAATAAACCCTAAAACTTCTGTTTATTTGTGTTGATAAATGTCTTTTATTAGCCTTTAAAATTAGAATTGCCAGGAATTTAGAATAGTACATCCATTAAAAGAAAATGGACATATACAGATTTGTATTTACTTTAATAGCTGATAGTAGCATTTTTAATATTAAAAAAGGAACCAGAAACTCTACATCAATTAAAACAGTTGAGAAAATGGCAGACTTATAGGAACTGACTCAAACTATCTGCTGAGGAAGTCTCCACTTTGGAATAGGCAACTGTTAACAGCAGCTCTTTCACTTGTCTACAGCTCTGAAGTTCTTTATCTTAACACTTTGAAATCTCAGTCAATTTGGCTCCCTGTATTACCTGTGTTACCCCTTTTTTTGCACCTATAGCCCTTTCTAGCATATTATAGAAATACCTCTTGGAAGAGAAAACTAGGTATAGGACTTCCTTGGGGAGGGTCACTTAAGGATGAAACTTCTATTGTGAAGAACCATACTGTCCCATTAAGGACAATCTTTAATCTCCTGTGATTTGTTGAAGTTGCCTGAGTGGCAAGAGAAGACAGAAATTAGTATTTTCTGTCCTATCATTGTGAAAGAAGATAAACTCTCCATTTCCTAGGTAAGAAATGTTTTTGACTAAAACATACTATTATAATATGGTCAGCTCTTGTATGACAGGAAACAAAGCACAACTACCGTGGAAGAACAAGTTTCTGACCTTATTATTACAGTTACAGTTTATTGTATTTGTACAGGCATTGTTATTTTGTATTAGCAGTAGTAACTTCTATAACTCAATATTCTGTTTAGGCTGTGTGACAAAGAGCAAAGAGAAAATCTTTATAGAACTTCTGTAATGATTCAGTGCTGTGACGAAGCAGTTGACATTTACTTACTTAAAGTAATGTATATTTAAATCCTTTGCTGTTTCCTGTTGTTGTGTGCATCCTTCTAACTGGAGGAATCAGCAATATGCCAAGATGCACTCTGCTAAGTACATAAATTGGTGTTGGACATGAAGGACACATCCTTTTGTGTTTTAAATGCGAAGAGAGGAAAAAATCCACCTGCTGCAATCCATTCTAACCGAGCAGGGACCTTAATTAGGTGTTATTACAGCAGCATATTTTGGAAGAAATGCTGTTAATTACAGATCAAAACAAGCAGGAGGAAAGAGTCATCAAGTTTTCCAAAAGAAGAAAAAAAAAGATTTATAAGCAAAACAGGCTGTGCTCTGTTCTGTTTCTTATGCTGTATTTGGCATTAAAAAAGGCAAACACAGCTGATGGAATTGATTTTTTTCCAGAAGTACCCATGGAAAACTCATTGTTTCCTGTTTCGTATTTTTGACTCAGACTTTTATGAAAATTCCACAGTAATACTACCAAAAAAAAAAAAAAAAAAAAAAAAAAAAAAAAAAAAAGGAAAAAAAAAGAAAAAAAAAGAAAAAAAAAGGAAAAAAGGGGAAAAAAAAAGAAAAATCCACGGAGTCTGATGAAAATTAATTAATTTCATCTGCATATCAAAAGTGCAGCATATCAGTCATTTTGGCTTTAAAATGGGACATTTTTCATAATATTTGTGTAAAAGTTCTTTGTATTCTACGTTCATAGATGATTTGCAATAATTTAAAAAATATGCACTAAAAATATTAATTTCTTTAGATTTGATCTGTGACATTGACAGTGCCTAGATGGCTTATGCTTTTGGTTTGATTAATACTGGTTTCAAGTCTAAAAGCTTTTTGTGAGGATAATTATGAGCAAGTTTATTGCTTTTCTAAAATCTTCATACTTATTTTCAACACCCATTGGATGAGTGACTTTAAAGATGATAGAAGTCTACTCACTTACAAGCAAAAGAAGTTTTCACTAAGTTTTGAAGTTACAAAAAAACATAGAAATCACTCATTTGTAAGGCTTTTAAAAATTACAGGTTTTAAACTAAGACATGCTAATTCCTATGCATGGTGGGACAATATGCCAGCACATAGAGCCTGACTCTCTTCTATGCCACTGCTTCAAAGTGTCCCAGATACAAATATTTGTCTTTGTACCACAGGGGAATAGTGAGGAAGGGGCAATTCCAGACATTTTTCTCTCATTTAAAACAACTCCATGCTAATTCTACAGCATAAGGTAAAAAATAAAAGATTGGACTTCACTGGACAGTAAAGCCTTTCACTTCTGTGAAGGCAATGGCCTGAGAGCAAAAGAAAGCCTCTGTCTTTGCAAAGTAAAATACAGTGGATTTGGCAGCATTTTACACTTGCCTGCACAGCTGCAAATCAAGATGAAAAGCCTTACAACTAAAATTTGAAATCATGCTTTTAAATAAATCCTGTAACACTGCAGAGGACTGATTTCCTGACTTATTCCAATGATATTTTTCTGACATACATTGGCTGAGTGTTGTGCTTAAACTTTCAATTTCATAAAACTCTTTATTAAATATCAAAAAGATGCCAATATGTTTTACTACAAGTAAAATAAAAATATATTGGAATTTGTTAAGTTTACTTAGCTCAGCTAGTGCTGTAAGCTCTAGCATTGTACATTTTTGTTGGAAGTATTTTATTCTTTTGTCTATTTATAGGTATGGGCAGAATATATCATAATACAGCATCTGAAAACAGATTCCTTATAAACCTACTGGTGTTGTGTGGGTTAGGTTGGATATTAGAAAAGGTTCTTCACAAAGAGGGTGGTTGGGCACTGGAACAGGCTCCCCAGGGAAGTGGTCACAGTACAAGCCTGCAAAGAGTTCAAAAAGTGTTTGGATAATGCTCGCAGGCACATGGTGTGATTTTTGAAGATGATCCTTTGCAGGGCTAGGAGCTGCACTTGAAGACCCGTTTGGGTGCCTTCCAACTCAGCGCATTCTGTGATTCTGTGAACAGGCCCAGCTCCCTCTGCCTTTCTTTTTAAGAAATGCTCCAGTCCCCTAATTACCTCTCCTGCCCTCTTCTGGACCCCCTCCAGGAGCAACATGTCTCTCTTGTCCTGAGGAGTCCAGAACTGGACCCAGCACCCCAGGTGAGACCTCAGCAGGGCTGAGCAGAGGGGCACGATCACCTCCCTCGACCTGCTGGCAGTGCTCTTCCTAAGGTACCCCAGGATACCACTGGCCACAAGGGCACAGTGCTGGCTCACGGACACTTGCTGTCCACCACATCTCTCCCCCCGGGCCGTCCCAGTGTCCACAGATGGGAAGCGCCCCGGAGGATGGCGGGAGCGGCGGTGCCGGGACGCCCGGCGCGCTGTACGGCACGGCAGCGCGGCAGTGTCGCGCGGCAGCGGCGCGGCGGCCAATGGGGAGTGGGTGCCGGCGCAGGGAGCCGCCAGGCGCGGTCGCGTTGCACGTGTGCGGTGAGAGCGGCGCGGTCGCGGGGCCCGGGAGCCGCCGCCGGGCCGGGGCTGGGCATCCTGGGGAGTCCTGGGGAGCGGGGAACGCCTCTTCCCTGGCTGAGCCTCCGTGACTGTGCACGGCGTCTGGTACCGCACCGTCCCCCTGGGAGGGTTTAACTTCCCCGTGGGTGTTAACCAGGAGGCGCAGGCTATCTTTTCTTCACAGGGGAGCCGCGGCGATCCAGTAATGCTGTCTCTTGCTCCGTTTGCAGTGTTGCCGCGATGGAAAACAAGGGTAAGAAGAAGTTCGTCGGCAAAAAAGGAAAAGGACCTCGTGGAAAAGTGCCACACGGGAAAAAGAAATTTAAAAAAGATAATGGTAAGAAGGCTAAGGATCGCTGATAGGAGCTCTGACCGAATTATTATGATTGTGTACTGGTATGCTTGGAGTTCTTTTTTTTTTTTTTTCTCCCCCTTGGTAAATTTATTTAATTAAACGACTAGTTTGGCAGATGAGCAAAGAGACATGGGTGTTGTGTACCTGAACTTCAGTAAGACTTTGACAGTGTCTCCTCTCCTGTCACAGAGGTGTTGATGAATTAAGGCCTGGATGAGCAATTGGTGAGGTAGATTGCAAACTGGCTGAACGGCTGGGTCCAGAGTCTGGGATGCTCTAATTGGAGGCCACTGATTAGCAATACGAGGTCTAGTTCTGTTCAACAGCTTCATGGAGGATCTGGATGATGGGGCAAAGTGTACCACCTTCAGATTTGCAAGTGACACAGAAGTGGAAGGAATGGCAGATGCACCAGAGGAGTCGTGCTGCCCTACAGGAGGATGGCAGCAAGTGGGAAAAATGGGCTGGCAGAATCCTGGTGAAGTTTATCTAGACTCTTTCCAGTTGTGCCCAATGACAGGACAGAACAGTGGGCACAAACTAAAGCATGTGAGGTTCCCTCACAAGGTCAGGAAAGACTTCTTTAGCCTGAGGGTGACTGTGTGCAGGCGCTAGTTGCTCAGGGAGGTGGTGGAATTTCCCACATTGGAGATAGTCAAAAGCCACCCAGACATGGTTCTGGGCAACCAGCTGTGGGTGGCCCTGTGTGAGCAAGAGGGTTGGACCGGGTGACTTTGAGAGATGCCTTCCAACCGCAGCCATTCTATGACCCTCTCATGCATTCAAAATCATAGTGCCTCTATGAGCCACTAACTTGCTGAAATGCTTTAAATAGGTTGGACTGTAAGCCCTTCAGCTCTATTTGATTCACCTAAAATACTCTCAGTTAAAAATTTGAAGTTGATAATGCTTTGATTCTAGACTTTGCTTTCCCATGTTATGAAAAAAATATTTGAGAGTGAGAGGTGAAGCTGGGTTGTGGGAATGTGCTGTGGGTTAGGATTGATAAGAATTGATAAGATACCTTTCAGTGTTTGCTCCCTTCTTCTCAGAACAGATGACATTTCAACAGCTCTGATCATAAACTATGAAAAGTTGATTTGGGGATGGATGACTTTGATGTCAGGGCTGGTGAAATTCTTAATGTAGAATAATCCTTTCTATGCCTGAGCCATTAAACTACTGCCCAGAAAATAATGCCTGGGCAAAACGTACCTAGAGAAAAGTTGCACATCCAGGAGCTGCAATGCAAACGCTTGCTTTGAGAAGCATGTAAGAGTTATTGTTAAGTATACAATTGTTACTACAAAGTAATTTAACTAATGTTACCGTAATTTGTTTATATTTTTCATTTTGAAACAACAATAGCTGTATGGTACCATTTTAATTTCTTTTGTGTTGGCTAATAGATTCAGGTCCTCCAAAGAAAGTTTTTAACAAAGGAGTTGAGGAGGGAAAGCCTAAATCCATTTCCAAGAAATTTGTTAAAGGACAATTAAAACCTGGAAAAGCTACTGTCAAACAATTCAAGAATAAACAGCAACCAGCAAAGTTTGGAAGGAAGAGAAAACTCCAGGATGGTGAAGAGGGAGGTGAGCAGGTTTTTAAGCCTGGATATCAGTGGAAACCAGGTTTTGGGAAATACATTGTTTTTCTAGATCTTCCTCTTTCCCTCTGTCTTTCCCAATTGCCCTAATAACTCCAGATTTATTTCCTGTTTAACCCTTGCTGTGGGAATAATGACTTCACTTGACTAAGCTTGAGACTTAAGTCATGAAAATCAACAGTTTGGAATTTTCTTGAAAGTCAAACAAGTAGAAAGTAAAAACAAGTAGAAAATTTTAAAATTGTCATAGTATCCTAAAGCTGTGGTTATTTTAATGGCAATGTTAGGTGATTAGCTAGAAATCGGCCATTTTAATACATTTGAAAATACAGAGCTTTTCATAGTCTATTTTGGAAATGTGATTGACTGTTCTAAAAGTACTTAGTATAAACTTTGGAATAGAAATTCGTGAAACAAAGTTGATTATCCTTTACATTATTTTATTTCTGTGGTCCAGACTATCTGGTAACATCATTTCAGGAAAAAAAAGATGTTGTAGGTATTAACTCTGCTTTAATGTTTCAGAGTTGTTTTTTTTTTTCTGTTGTTTATACAGAAAACCTAAGTAGTTGTCTGGTTTTATCACTGTTTAAATGGATTTCTTTTTAAAATTAATTTCTTCTACATGAGCTCTTCACCTGTTCCCTTTCTCTGCTGTAAAGCAAAGCTCTACTGGGACAGTTAATCAGAATTGTAAAACAAGAAATGGAATCTTAAGTGAGGGGTTCTGAAGTTTTGAAGGAAAATGTTATTTGTTTGAAGGACAGTGAATGATGGCTGGGTATTTTACTGTTGCTGTTCTTGCCTGTTTGCAGAATGGTTTCACATGGACCATGCACTAGGTGTCTGGAAATCTAATAGCAATAAAATATTCTTAGTAGGCTGCTTTAAAAAAAAAGGAAACCCTCAGCAAACCTTTAAATGTCATTTATAAGAGTAAACAGAAGCCTCTATGTATTATAGTGCTCTCAGAGCATTAGAAGTTTTTTTGCCACTGTTGCTTTAGGAGAGTGAAAAAAAAAATAGCATGCTTTGTAAAAGGAAAGCATGGTTTTTCGATGGGTAAGGCAGTTAAATGCATGCTGGTAAATACCAATAAGCAGTGCTTTAAGGTCTAAAAATGTAAGGCTGTGTCTTCAATGTTTGCATTATAACAAATAGTTAGCATGACTTGCTTGACCTTTTTCCATAATTAATTTGTGGCACTTCTATAATGTTACTTCACCCGTGTTTATTGTGTGGCAGTGTACAGTGGTTGTATAGTAAAATCTCATGCTTAAGGAATTTGACTGAGTTAAAAGATTAGGCATGTAAAAAAGCTTTAATTTTTTTCCTCTTTTGAGTTTTCAGATATGTACCTTAGCATTAGGGCTCTCCTTTTGAGAGAGGGAAAAGGTATGCAGGTGGAATAAAAAGGGAGTATTTTTGGGGCATAGACTGCTAGCTACATCTCCAGTCAATTTCAAGCTATTAGGAAATTTGCAATGCATTCTTTGACAGCTTTGAGGAAAATTAATTGTTTGCCTTGTTTTTGCAGTAGTCTAGAAGTGGTGTTTGCTAGCTTAGCATACTTGTTCAGTATTTATGGTTTCATGTTAGTTAGCTGAGTATCTGCAGGCAAAGATGCTGAACCATTAGCAATTCAAGTCACAGAGCTGCCACAGTCTATACTGATAAAGAATTCTATTGCTGCTCTTTTGACAGTAGAAAATATATTTATTTTTGTCCTAAGGGTCTGATTCTAAGAAGCCAAAATGGAGCGACTTCAAAAAGAAAAAGAAAGAGTTAAAGCAAACCAGACAAATTAATGATAGAAGTAATTATGACATAGTTGTAAAATCAAAACAAATATGGGAAAGTGTGAGAAGGTAATGATTTTTTTTTCTTTTGCTCTGTTGACTTTTAGTCATAAATTGCCAGAATACTCTATTTCTCCTCTTGTAATTATATAAAACTGTATCTGTGTGTGTGAACAAATTGCATACAATTTTGTAGGCAGTTCAGACAGGGTATGGTGACCTACAGTGCTAGGAATGTCTGAATGCCTGAACTTGTATTTTAAGCTAAAATTTGTGAGTAAATGCTTAAGAAGTTGTCTTTTCTTTGTAATCCTGAAATACAAAGCATTTTTTTTAAAACTGCAAATTTTGAGTTTGTGTTTCAAATAATATTGTTACTGAAAATAAAAGTAAAGTGTGGAATTCTGGTTTGATTTCCAGGAAGTGGAACAGTTTAATTACATTTCTGTGTAGGCTTACTAAATGACAATGTAAATTTGGATTAGCAGAAGCCAACCTGGTTTTATTTTGTACTGTCTTACTTCTTAATTTATAGATGTAAGTGAATGATACTCCAAAAATCTGCTTCCTCAATCAAAATTGTTTTACTATGTTTTTTTTTGCTTGTAGGAAGAAATGCAATAAGGAGAAACGAGAAAAGCTGATGAATGAACTACAGAAGCTTCTACATGGGAAAATTAAAAATGTAAGAAAAACTAATTGCATAGTGCACACATTCACAAAAGCTTCTTTAAAGAATGGTGAAACTGTGAGTAAAAAGTATAAAAACAGGGCTGAAGGAACTGCATTTGGCAGCTGTATTTCAGTATAGTAGTCCTGGGATGCTTTCTCTGCCAGAACTCAAAGGTTTGATTAGTAAAAATTGTTGCTTTGCAGCTTTCCGGAGGAGTTAGTGTCCTGGTGCTTAACTATACTAAACAGTCTTTCTGCTTTATTCTTGAAGTGTATAAATCTGCAGTGAAGAACGTGTTGTATTTTTGGTATTCTGTGCTGACATTGAATCACACTAACTCTGAAATTACAAAGAATGTGAAAGAAATTGATACACCACTTAATGGTTTTATGTCACTATGAAAAACCTTAGTGCATATCCTTAATTGTCAGAAACTGCAAGTGTTGTGTGTATTTTCTTTGATGCAGTACTTGTAAAGGGGTAAAAACCCTTAAGTCTTGGTTTGTTATAAACAGATAAAACTGCTTTTATAATTTTATGATTGCCATTACACATGGCATGAAACTATTCCAGAGAGCACATGCATTAAAATAATTATAGTACATAATGCCTGTTCAATGGCCTAGAGTAATGAACCGCCTCTGTCCTTTAGCTGGCGTTCGCACATGATTCAACTCGAGTGATCCAGTGCTTTATTCAGTATGGTAATGAGAAGCAAAGGCAAGAAGCATTTGAAGAATTAAAAGGTAATTTCATTTTACCTGTATGCTTCTGTATTGTTGTTAGCATGCATTTAAACTAGCCATAATGTTTTCTCTTGAATATTTTTACATTTTTTTCTGAACTGATGCATCATTTCTAGGGAACTCTTCAAACTTATTTAAATACTGCCATGTTGTTCTGTAGAGTTAATGTAGTGAAAAATAAACCAGCTGAATGCTTCTCACTTCTTCTAGATAGCGTAGTAGAGCTGAGCAAGTCAAAATATTCCAGAAATATTGTGAAGAAGTTTCTTATGTATGGGTGAGTACGGAGTGAATTTGCTCATCAGTGTTGTGTTGTTTCATTTCCAGTGTGAATGCTGCTCTTAATCTATAGTGCATTGATCATGAGTAAAAAACATTTGTCTGGAAACGTCTTTATAGCAGGGATATGGCAGGGAGGTACTAACAGCATTTTTACTTTTGCAAAAAATAAAGCAAAAGCTGTACATGCAAAGGAGAACATGACATAAAAAAAAGGTCAGATGTATGCTTGAAGTTAATCTTTGCTGTATATAAAAAGCTGATTTTTAAGAATTTTCTTTGCTTAGTGTTTCAGGATAGCATGCTTTATTCTGTAGAATTTATCCACTAGTTTCTTTTCCTCAAAATGCCTTATAATTTCTCCATATTCCTGACTTACTTTCTGTATTTTTGTAAGTGCTGTACGACTGATCCAGATGCATGTATTTCATGGCTTTTATGCTAAAATTTAATACCTAAATGTGTTTCTAGAAATATAACTCTCAATAGGTAAGTTTATCTCTAAAAGTTTTAACTTGCTGTTTGTATTTGCCCGTAAAACAGGACAAAAGCACAAGTTGCAGAAATAATAAAAAGTTTTAAAGGCAATGTGAAAAAAATGCTCCGTCATGCCGAAGCATCTGCTGTAGTGGAATATGCATATAATGACAAAGCCATTCTGGAGCAGAGGAATATGCTGACGGAAGAACTGTATGGGAACACTTTCCAGGTTTATAAGGTAGTATTTCAATACTTTGTACTTTAAGGTAGTTTAGCCCCTAAGGTGTTGTGTTAGTATTATCTTACCAATCTTACTTAGTATTTCTTTTGATTAGATTTTTTTCTGTCAGCTGTCCAAAGATAGTTGACTTCAGCATGTTTAAATGTAATAGTTACTTGCACATTTCTAGTCTAGATGAAATTGTTGTGGTTTTTTCAGTTTGAACTTAGTTAGCAGAGTAATTCTTTAGTTGAGATACCAGGAAGTACTTCTGTATGTAAGGTATATGGTACATATTTCTCTCTCTGCTGTTCTTGAACTGGAATTTCCTGGGCCTTTGTTTACTTCTCAGGTCATTGACTTGTTGTGTTGCCCTCTGACATATGCATAAAGCGGGTTTTCTGCTTAACTCAGGAGCACCTCAACACAATGCCAATTTTATGTGTTTTGCCTTGTACCTGAAAGTGTCTTGAAGAGCTGACATAGTTGTCAAAAAGCAGCTCAGACCATAGAATTTCTCTTTGTTTGATAATGATGAATATTTGATCTGTAGAAATGTAAGTTTACAGATTCTGACGTACTCGGAAAGGGTAGCCCTTTATTTATTAAAATTGAAAAAACGGTTAGTTTTGCAGGTAATTCATTTTGGTTTTGATATTGTTCATTAATTTTGATTGAAAAGGGCCTAAGCTTTATAATTTTCTATGAACTTTGATACTTTCTGGGTACAATTAAACCTCCAATTGTGCATTCATTTCAGACACCGGCTGTCCCAACACTGGATAAAGTGCTAGAAGCTCAGCCTGAGAAGAGAGAGGCCATCTTGGATGAAATGAAGCAAATTCTTACACCAATGGCACAAAAGTAAGGACAAAAACTGGCTTAAGGTGTGACAATCTAGCACAAGCCAGTTTGTTTCTGACATACAAACAATGGTATTTATATTCTTATAAGTTCATACAACAATTACACTCTTTCAAGCTGTAATGTTGCTGTGTTAAATAGTCTGTGGTTTTGTCCCAGGTGTCAGAATGATTATCTTAATTCTGAACTCTGTTTCAGTAAATTAAAGTGACCTCTGCCCCAGTCAGACAGTTGGTAGAAATCTCACACCGTGATGTGTTTCCATAATGCATTATTAGATTTGCTTCTCCAGTGGTCTTTCTGAGAAAATATGTTTTGTAATTTGTAAGTTTGGTAGAATCTTCCACATATTGTAGATGTTAAACATCTAATCCAAAGTGACTGTGTGCTTTTTGCAAGCCACACTGCCTAACTTGTTTTAATACAAATGAGGTATTGCTAGCATATGTTAAAATGATTGTTTGTGGGGACCTTGTTGCTTATTTTCATCTCTCCACATCCAGAGAGGCGGTGATAAAGCACTCATTGGTACATAAAGTATTTTTGGACTTCTTCACTTATGCTCTTCCGAAACAAAGATCTGTAAGTGTGTTTATTTTGTTTTTTGTCTTCATTTGCCTTTCAGTGGAATTTTTTTGTCTTCTTGTGGAAATGTTGTATGTTAACTAGACAAAAATACACATCTTTCATTGATAGAGTTTTACACATCTGGTGATTGCAGATAGATGATTAGAGACTACAGTGTTGTATGGAGATTTACAGTCACAGTGGAATTCCACGCTAGTGTTTGTGACATTTGAATTTAAAAAAAAATCTAATAAAATTGCTTTGAAGTTTCCTCTCTTCCTGCTAAATGATCGTTCATAGTAGCTGGGGAATAATTAAAGCCAGGGCCACTGCTCGCAGTGCTTTAGCTTCCCAGTGTATAGTTTCTTAATGTCTTGCAGTCATTGTCTAAAAATCACTTGACCAAAATACAATGAGTTCGGCCCTTCTGTCAGCAGCCAAAACTTCATCTGCTATGTGTGTTTTAAATTCCAGTTTTAAGTTACGTTAGACATTCTTGCATTTAGGCCTAAGTCCACCTGTGGGATGTGACAAGGTTTAAGCTGGTATCCTGTTTGACCTAATCTGTCTTCAGGCTGTGTCCATCAGCCTCGCCCTGGTTCTGCAGCTCAGAACCTTCTCACTTCAAGCCAGGCAGAGCCTTCTAAAGTTGCTATCTCTTGCCTCTTCCTTTCAGACCAGACTCCTGAATATGTCTTTGTTTCTGTTAATAAACCCAAAGCTAAAGGTAGTGAAGTGGACTACTCTGAGTCCAGATCTTGCTTAATTAAATATTCCTGTGCATGGTTGCCTGTAATGCTATGTCTGAGAATGCTTTTGGATTTTCAAGCTTATGTGAATCAGGGGATTAAGGGCTTATCTACTTCTTGCTTGGCTTTTTGTGCAGATGTGGTAGCATATGGACATTCTTCTTGGGGTTTGGAAACCCCTTCTACAGATCTGTTCCTGCCTGTGCTTATAGCTAGTGACACCAATTGAGTTGTGACTGAGCAGTTTGCAAATGACTGGTAAAATGCTTGGAGCCTCTGGCTAGAGAGCAAGAAGAACTAGGCATAGGAAGAGGTATAGGTGGGAGTAGACATCAAGGAAATCTATTGGATAGGAACAGAAGTAGTATCTAGTAACCTGGGAGGGGATTGTTGGATTTGGTTTGTTTTTTTCCTTTGATGGTATTATTTGTCAGGTGACTTCAGAAAACCTCATTCCTTCGATATGAAGACACAACTTTTGGCTAAATTTCGTAATGCCTGATTTCTAACATAACCTGTTTCTTAAATGAAGTTTTAATTCTTACTTTCTGGCTAGTACTCTCTATGTATAAATATGCATCATCTTCAAAGATTTCTTCCTAAATTTGTGGTTGTCTTTGTCTCTAATTTCTGTCTCAGTTCTGAGCACCCTTTCTTGAATTTCTCTAATAGGGCAGCTGACAAGGTTCAATATAGTTGTGATTTCATGGCATGATTATGATGAACAGTTCAGCTTTAAAAAGAGAAAGCTTGTGTCATTTGCAGTCTTTTAGACTCCTTTTGAGGCAATTTTTCATAAGTCAAGGAAATGAGAGTGGTTCTGCAGAGGCAGTGATGCAATATAGTGTTGTGGGCAGACAAAAAAAAAGTCCTTTCAGGTCCTTTCAGGTCCTTGGTCACCTGCCTTGAGATTTCTCAAGCCTTTTCTTTCATCTTTTTGCTTTATCACCTTTTCTTCCCCAGGAAATGATAGAAGCTATCAGAGAGGCTGTCATCTACCTGGCACACACTCATGATGGAGCCCGAGTAGCGATGCACTGTTTATGGCATGGCACTCCCAAGGTAATGTTTGATTTTCCTCTACTTAGTCCTCTGTGGTTGCCCACATGGGTCCTTCTGCTTGTGCACATTTTCATGTAATTAACAATTTGAGAGCAAGGTTAAAAACTCGCACCCGTCTTTATCTATTGGCAAACATCAAATGCTTTGATTAGAACTTTTATAGTAGAAGCATGTTCTTTTATTTTTAGCAGAGATTTTGGAGGTGACACATAGAGCTTTTCCACTGTAAGGTTACATTTCATTTGTCCCATGGTTTTTTTAATACAAGTGAAATTGGCAGTAGGGAGAGGAAAGTAAAGAAGTTGTAATGTAAAACTGTGTTTGGCTTTGGAATGCCAAGACTTATAAAATGTTACAAGAACTGTATTTTAGTTTCATATGCTGATACAGTATCCAGAGACACTTTAGGAGTAATGTGTTCATCACCTCTTGGAAATACTGTAATGCCTCCTATGTTTTTCTATATTAAAAAATAAAAAAGATAGCTTATTAAAATAGTCTACTTGTTACAGAATGCAGAAAAAAAATTAAGTCCCGGGGTAGTAATGGGACTAAAGAAGACTGAGAAGTGATTCCAAGAGCAAAAAGTACAAGCAGTGAGAAAAATTTCTGACAAAAAGTTCTCGCTAATAATAGGGATTTGCAACAAGCTAGAGTTTCAGGTCCCGTTGAATATGTTTCTTTCCAAATGAAGTGATGAAATGCATTCTTCTTTGATTAGTACTCGTGTTCACTCACATATGAATGAACATATGTGGTGGTTTGGGGTTTATTGTTTGTTGAGGTTTTTTCCAAGTTTCTTTGGCATCTTGCGTTGGTGGTCTGGACTTGTAAACTTACCACAGCATCTCTCAGGGATTGAGTCACAATTCAGGTTTAACTTTTCACACTCCTAAGTGTAGAGTAGTAGAACAATGGTGAGTCTTTGGTAAATAGCCTTTGCTTTAGTAAGCAAATCAAAGGTTATCTTTTTGAAAGATGTAAATAGCTATTCAGTTACTCAGATTCGCTGGTATTCTAGGCTCATTTGAGTTTCCTCTTTCCTCTTGGATAGGACAGAAAAGTCATTGTGAAAACTATGAAGACGTATATTGAAAAAATAGCAACGGTGAGTGTACATTAACCATTTATTTCATAGTCTCCAAAGCAAGTGATGTGATAGAGGCTAATTTAAATATTCTTTGGTACTGGAAACAACTTTGAGATCTTAATAAAACTAATCTTAAAACGGTGGTGATGTATTAGATAACATGAAGTAACTGAACTGTATGGCATATTTAGAGACACACCAAGAAGCTTCATTTTGGGCAGTACATGGAGTACTATGCTTCTTTAAAGTAGCTGAGTTCATTATTATTCCTTGGTTTTCTTTCTACTTTTTCTTTTGTTGAGCCCAACTTTATATTGCATCTTCATGTGGCTTATTGATTAATTCTCCTTGGCTGGGAGTAAAACAGCTTGTATAAAGGAGAGGAAGAAAAATAAAGATATGTTGGGTATGTCATTGGAAAGGCCCTTTGAACATGTGTATTTCCTAGAAGATGCTCAATATTTTTTTCAAGTCAGGAATCTTCAAAATAAATTAGTGCTGGAATGACATACAACAGAAGAAGTAATTTTTATTATTTTATGAGTAACATCTATGTTTGGAGGCTGCAGCACCAGCAGAGTAACAGATGCAAGCAGATTTCATGAAGTTAGACAAAAGCTGTAAAGAGGAACTTTTTAAACTTCCCTCCCTGGTTGCTGTGTTTTTTCTATTTGCCAGTAGTTGATGTTGTCAAGCATTTTTGATCACATCCTGGGCATGCATATGTTTATACATACATATATATATATATATATTACTTATCTTTACTAGTATAATAGGATGCATTATAAAACATCCACAAAAGTAGAAGATTCGAAAGGATGAGAGAAAAATAACCAGAGGTTATTTGTATTTGTTTATTAATGGTCCCAAAAGTATTTTCTTTCTGCACCACAGTGGATTGTCTTGTGCAGCCCACTTGAGGGCCACTTGTCTAGGTAATGTTTCTCTCTGTAATTTTCTAGTACCAGAATAAATGAGTTGTTCCATTTTTTAATTATATATTATATGGAAATATGAGACAGTGTTAAATAATAGCTGACACAACACTGGAGCACTGAAGGTCTGGCTTCACTTTGACCTAGAGTGTCACTGACATACAAGTGAATTTGGTTGTGCTCTTTTGAGTATGCTGGAGACTTAATCTCCAACAATGCAGCAGAGACTGTATGGCTCATTGCAGAGACATGATCTCCAGAAACATTGGATGTGATTTAGTTCAGTTTTAGGCAAATCTATAATAGAAATAAAGTCTGTATGTAATGTTCCTGTAGGGAAAATACTATGATTTCAAATACTGATTATACATTAGGATTCGGTTAATAGCTTGGCTGTGATAAAACAGCACATCCACTTGAAATGGCAGTTCTACCTTTGTTCTAACAACATCGTTCTCTTAAAAAGCCTTGATTTTAGAGAGAACCTAAATGTTGGACTCCTCTCATTCGATGACAGAATTTGACATTCTAAGTCAGAATTTGTGCTTCATGTTGTGTAATGCTTGAGACAAACCCTTAGAAACACTAGTCAATATTCATAAAATTTGACTGCATGTGGCTTCTGATGTCTCATCTTTTCAGGGTGAATTTTCTCATCTGGTCTTGCTGGCAGCATTTGATTGCATTGATGACACTAAACTTGTGAAGCAGTTAATTATATCGGTAAGTAATTGAATTTTTCCTAAAATAGTGTATTAAATAGTGTCAGTGTGTTTGTAAGTGTATAAGAGGATGAAAGTAGGAGTGCAGTTGCTTTTTTAGACTATTTAAATACTTTCCATCTTTTCTGTTTCATTATATTTATATATTATGATCAATTTTTTCTTTTCATAGCAGACCATAGCACTTTCATATGTTGTTTTAATTATTTATTTGAATTGAATTTTAAGTTAGGTTCAGTGCTTGCTGGAATTTTCTGTTTTAGTACATAGTCATTCTGGATAATGGGTGACTGTAGTCTCTTTAAAGTCAATGTCTTTTATAACACGAATTTGAGCTCTACTAGTATTTCTAGAGATTAAATCGGTGGAAAACTTCAGAATGACAATATTACTTTATTGATTTTAGAAGCAAAAATATTTGCAAAGAAATTAACATCCATGTACATGTTGTCACCTGCTTGTAGTAGTACTCATGCTGCAGCTTTAAGGACTGACCGGTTTAGGGGGAGTGGCAGGAAGATAAAGATGAGGCAAATGTTCTATATGTGAAGGAGGAATAGGAAGAGAAAGTGGTTCTGATGAGGCTTGCTGTGAAAAATAGGAGCAATTCTTCCCTTGAACAACTTTTTATGGGGGGGATTGGGATTTTGTACCCCAGCTTGGAAATTTGGCCCTGTATGTGTGCCTCTGTAATGGAGAGATTAAAGCATCTTAGTATGGAGGTGGCTTTTATTCCTCAAGTATTTCAGCTGTGATTGCAGCTGAGTTTTGTTTCCAGAGCCCAGTCTGGACTGTAACAACTGCTGGGAAAGCTCTAAGGAAATAAATTCTGTCATATCAGAGCTGTCTTACTATGAGATAATTGACCTGTTCCTGTCCTATGTTACAAGCACTCTGCTATCTGAAGAGTTTATTAGTTCAGATGCTATGTCTTCAGCTTTGCTTCCAAGATGTCATTTAGTTACAGAATCATCTCAAATCAGGAATTAATACATCATCAAACATCATGGAATGTTTACTGTTTGCTCATTCCACCACAACAATCTGGAAAGAAGAGTAAAGGAGAACAGGGGGCAGTGGCCCTCACACAGGGTTTATATGAGGTCAAGAACAGGGAAAGGATGGCAGGAAAAGGAAAAAAAATTAAGATCAAAACCAGCTCTTCAGATAGTGAATGAAAACTAGTAGCAGATGATGAGGTTGAGGTCATCTTAAACTCAATCATTGAAGCATACTCTTTAGAAGAAGCCAACCTTTGCAATTATCTCAAAGAATAGTTAGACTTCTAAAATACCTTACACAGATTATCATTCTGTCCATAATAAAATGTAGCTTTAGGAAGGTAGAAAGACTAGTAAGATTTGAGGGTAAGAAAAAACAAGGGCTTTTTTTTATTGGTTTGGGGCTTTTTTTGATAGTATTACAAAGTTAATCTATGTGGATTGTCAGTATGGCTGAGAATTTGTAGGTAAGGGAAGGTTTTAAGCTCTTTAAATCCTCTTGAGAAAGGTCCTTTCTTCTCCTCATCTCTCAGGTTCATGGAGTCTTAATCCAGGACCAAAGTATGTGTGTGGTTCTTTGAACCTTCGTATGTGATTGGAACTGTACATTGAGCTCTTGGCATGTGTAAGGATTCTGGCAGATGTTAGCATGAAATCCCTCTCTTCCATGAGGACTCAAAAAAGATGGAGACTACCAATAAGGGATAGGTTTTCTGTGTCATTTAGAGTTTCTCCTGGTACTTTCTCACAGTTCTAATACTGCTACTGACCAAGAACTGTTATGTAATTAACATTTTGTTGTGGTTCATTTACTGTTACAGGAAATAAAAGCTTCTTTGCCCAATATAATAAACAACAAATATGGAAAGAAGGTTTTGTTGTACTTGCTAAGTCCTAGAGATCCTGCACATTTTGTTCCAGAAATCATCACACTCCTGCAACAGGGAGATGGAAATGCCTATAGGTAACTCAGATATGAAGGGTTTTTTTTGTAGAGTTCAGAAGAATTCACACAACTTTCTATCCTGATTTAATTTCAGCTTTTCTTCATAATAAATCTAAGTAATGTAAATATATATAAATAATAGATAAGCATTATTAGATACGTTAACCTGTCCTTATTTTGTCCTTGTTTTTTTTTTTTTTGTGTTAAATTTCATATATGAGGATTGGTAACCAGCAGTGTACTGGAGATTAGCAGTTTACCCCTTTTGTAAAGGGCAAATATTGTCATATGTTCTGTGTTTAAGCTCATATATCAAATTTAGTTTTGTAATATGCATTACTGGTGCTTTGAGTAGCATTAAAGTATATCTCAAAATTTAGCAATAAAAATGGAAATTGTTGATTTGATTCCAGTCTCTGGTAGTGACATTGATGCTTATCAACTTTTTAAGAAGGAGCAATTTTAGATGATTAGTAAGCTGTGCAAGAAATACATCTCACTAGTTGAGATAACAAAGTGAAAAGAAAATAAACAGGGCAAATATCACGAAGAAAAAGCTCTATGAGGTTTAGAGGCAGTAAGCATTAAACACTTTCTCACTCCATGTGTTCGTAAATTCTGTGTGCAACATATGTTTACTTTACATGAAACAGAGAGAACAACAATGCCTGTATTTAATCTTCCAGTAATTTGTGTATCTCAAATAGCACATATGTTCTGAATTTCTTGTCACTTGATGTGCATACAGTTCAGGTCTTCGGCAGTAATGTGCTGTGTCTTTCATCAGTAAGAAGAATACTGAACTCCGTCGCCATGAGCTCCTGGAAGCCATTTCCTCACCTTTGCTAGAGTATTTGCAAGAACATACCCAAGAAGTAGTGATAGACAAAGCCACCTTTGTCCTGGTTGCTGACATCTTAAGAACAGCTCTTGGTGACATCCAGCCTGCACTAGATGCAATTGCTAATTTAGCAGCAGAAGAGCTGGTTCCAGGTGGCTGTGATGGACAGGTAATGTACAGAAGACAAGGTGCTGAGATCTTGCATGTCTTCTACATTATGAAAATGAAGTCTGGTGTTGTTTTCCTTTATGTAAGACATCAGCCTGCAGCCCTGATAGCAGGAGTACATCAGACCTGATCCTGTTTTCTGACACATTGATTTCATAGTTTATTATTAATGCATCTGGATTGATGCTGTCTTGGGCCAGCATTTCTTACGAGTTGTAGAGTAAGGTGCTTTGTGATCTTGAGTCTTTGGACGTGCTTTAAACACTTAATGGGAACGTAGCTGACAAGCATGTTACACAGTCTATCTTTTAATGTTACCACTATGGAATCAAGCTCTTAGCAAAGTTTTTTTATAGGTCATTTGACTGTTTACACTGAGAGGGTCTCAGCTTTCAGGTGTGCGTATCTCCTTGCAAAGAAAGATCTTAGATAAGAGCTGTTTGTCTTCACAGCATGACCTTCTCTTCAAAGAGTGCCCCTCCCCCACTTTGTTAAGCTCAGCCAGATATGGTCCATAGACTAGAAAACAAAAAAAATGCAATGTACACTATATTTAAGAGAGATATGCTCCAGATTTCGATAGTTGTGGTGGATTAATCTTTCCCCTTTGATACACATTTGACAGAATTTTACATGAACTACTTGTGTGTTCTGTAACTTTCTGCGAACCATACTGTGGTGGATTTTTCAAGTGTGGAAGTGTGAACAGTCTGGAAGTTCTGGCAGAGGCAGCTAGACCAAGAGAATCTGCTCAGTAAGAAGGAAGTCCTTGGAAGGGCGGATGAAATGTTGGTTGATACCGTTTATATTACTGAAAATTAGATGTTATAGGGAAGATGGTTAAAATTAAACTGGTCAATTTGAACAAGTATCTGGAAACTTGCATTAAACTTGTTGATATTTGCATAGGTGATGACTCAGTGAATTGGTGTGATGTGGCACCTGACAGCAGAGTAAACAAATCAAGCAGAAATATTTATGACCAGACATGTAACTGCATTTTGGAACAGCATCACTAAATAATTCAGTTTTGTTTTGGTTTGTCTATTTCCCTTAAAGCTTCACATTGCAGAACATCCAGCAGGCCATCTAGTTTTGAAATGGTTAATAGAGCAAGATGAAAAAATGAGAGAAAGTGGAAAAGAAGGTATGTTGGAAATTCAACTTTATTTGTTCAAACTGACTTCAGAGTAATTGGCTATCTGACCTCAAATAAGATTGGTGCATTTATTTCTCTGAGTATACTAGTATACGGAAAATTTAACATTATTGTTTCTGTCTTTTTGTGAGCTGCTATACAAACAGAATGCCAAGGATATGTTTGCTTTTTTTGCAATGCAATCAGTGGTTGGGTTTTTCCTCAGAGCTGTATTTGGGATGGAGTTCATTTCTGTGCTTAAAATGTCTTGATACCTTTGCCAAATTACAGAGCAGTTTAAGGGTACTAATAGCAACAGTAAAGTCTTCCTTACAGGAACCCCTCTTTCATTAGTGCTTGTAAGCCAAACTGTAATGTTTACTGTGTTTATTAGTGCTGCTGGGTTAATGCTTTGTGACTGTTATTACAATAATTTGTGCACAAAAATAGGACATCTCTACTAGTTTGTGTCCCATAAGGCAGATATTGGGCGCAGATGTTCTCATCTTAATTTAGCTTTTAAACTGACGTTATTACATAACTGTAAAATCTTTTGTGTGTATTACCCTATCCTAATAGTGATTACTTTTTCTCATACAAAAAGATCAAAAAATGAAAGGAAGTGAGTGGCAAAGTGTAATCTGAGGGAACCTCGCTGTCTGTAGTGGGTTTTTTCCTATGTAGAATGATCAGACTTCGTTAAACCTTTCATTTCTTCTTTCTAAATTCAAACAGTCAGTGTTTCCTTTAAAAATGTTAGTTGTGCTTTATTAAATGCTTCTGAAAGTAGGCTGTTTTCCTTGTTTTCAAGTAGATGATAAAAAATGTGCAAAGGAAAAGTTTTATGGGTGTCTTTCAGAGGCGAGCCTAACTGAAATGATAGTAGTAATCTGGATTTATTTCTGCTAAAATTGTGCAATTTCCAGTTTAATCACATGCTGTTCCCTTTGATTTGTTCCCTCTGAACTGCCATTCAGAATTTTTGCTCTGAGTTTGCTGAATTTGCATTAAACCCCAAGCAAATTGTTATCACATGGAGAAGAAGTTGTATAAAATCTGACCTGTCTTCAGGTGGAATTTGGATCTAGAGTGACCGTGAAAAATAGCTTCCGTGTTTGTTTGGAGGTTGGAGTTTGTTTGGGGTTGGGTGGCTTTTTTTGCACTGTTTACTGCTAAGTTTGCTCAGCATGCAAGTTGTAATAACAGTTTTCATGTAGTTCAGCTCTTCAGATTCAGCTGGGACCTTGAGGTCAGCCTAAGTTGTTTTGCATGTGTCATTACTGCAATGAATCTGAAGCCAGCTTATGCTTTCAAAGTCACTGAAGAAATAGAGCCCTGGAGCATCAGTACCACTGAAAGAAACCAAGTTCTTAGTGGTTTTTTTGCATCAGTAAAGGATTAACTCTGAAGTGCTAAGTCACTTCTGTGCAAATTCTTTTCCTTCAGATGTAGAGTCAGATGCTTGAAAATGTAGCATGTTTCAACAGAGGCGTGTATGTATTTAGAATATTACATATAATGATCTTTTCATCCAGAAGGATTCTATGATTTTTGCCAAGTTCTTCCTTTGGACCAAATGCCTCCTCTAATATATTAATAGCCTTTCACTAAAAACCAGCAAGTTTGCATACTTTATATTAGTAAACTGTCACACAGTGCTGCTGTTGTCTAACAGATTTCAAGCAGTACTTGGAAGTATTCTAGTATCTATAAAGGTTTGCATTGTTAACATTGAACAGTGAATTATTTTGGGTGAGCAGAACTTCATGAATACTTGATGACTAAAAACTATTTGATTAAATGGCAAATACAGCAGACTTTCAACAGGCTTCTTTGTAAAAAAGATACTGTTTCATTTTTTCCTTCCCCTGCTTCTTTCCCATATTTTGCAGTTTGCTTTGGAAGAACACTGGTGGAACGTGTTGGTATTGAGAATCTGAAGACCTGGGCAGAAGTAAATCGAGGTGCCATTATTCTTTGTTGGTATGTAAGGTACACAGCTACTTCTGATTAGATTACATTGCTGATTTCTTGGACAGCTAAGAGAACATAAATTGAAATTTCTACCAACAGAACTACAGGTGATGTGCGCTATCTTTAGTGGAACTGGCAAGTTTCCAATGAAACCAGGAAATGGAAAAGTTTAAACCAGAGTTTCCATAGGTTGTTCCTTGATCTCCATCTTTTGTAGTACTAGGAAGCAGCTCAGTATCAGAAAATTTGAAGATTAAAAAGCAAATTATTTTTTAAATTGTGTCTACTGTGTGTTGTTTTACAAGCACAGAACTCTCAAAAGAGCGGTCCACAAAAAGCTACATTAAAATAATTAAAATATCTGGGACAGGTGGAGCATACAAGAATCTGGAAATTGTTTTGTTTGTTTTGGTAAATTATTGCTTTGTGTCAATGCCTTAATTACAAAGCCTAAGAAGTTCTCACACTGAAGTAAAGAAGTGTTTGGAAGAGACCATATGTAAGAACAGACTGTGCAAAGGCCTATGATGAGCTAACTGGCTCACAGCTTTGAAGCAGTGCAATCCAAGAGATCAAATACCCCACAGGAATCAGAGTAACTTTACCATTTTGTTTTATCAAATGTGAACAGCGGTGTTAATCATCACTGCTTTCACTTTGTAGCTACCTGTCAGTATCAGGTCATAGAAACTCAAGGTTTTGCCCTAAAACCCAAAGTTTGTGGTCTGCTGGAACTTGTGTGTCAGCCTCGCACTTCTGACATCTCATAAAGACTTTCACTCAAGAAAAATTAGCTCACAATTCAAATAGACAACATGATTTTGAAAAATAAATCCTCTGTTCTCTTTTTTCTGCCCCACTTTTCTCCCCCCTAAAGTTACTTCACTCTCCTTGCTGTTTGCTTTCCATCTCTGGTCTGTATCAGTTTAGAGTAGGGCTACTTTGATGTAGGTGAATCAAAAGACATTTTCACTCCTGTTAGTTAATCTGAGTTTAGGTCTAACTTTGTTTAGTCATTATCACTCAGATCACTACTGAGAAGTATTGGTAGTAGAAGAGTAGTTACAATCCAGGTACAAAACCAGTTTACACAACATCTTACTAATCGTATGAATATGGCTGTTAAGACTGTTCAGCTGCCAAAATGATAATGCTCTTTCTTTGCTCCTAATAACAAGTGTTTAGAATTCAACAGATGCACCTAATACCTTTAAGTTATCTGATCCTATGCGCAGATCCTCAGTGAAGTTTTGTTAGAAAGGCTTATTCACTGACACTGTATTAATGCTTGGACGTTTTTCATTTAAGTCAAGGCTCAACAGATTCATTTAACCGTGGGGTGTTGCTGGTGGATGTGCTAAGCTGTTGAGATTGTCCAAATAAAGATGCAAAGTAAATTAATAGATTTTTTTCCCCATATTTAACACTTTTAACACTTGTTTGGCGGTCACTCTGACAACAGTGTTTTAATAGATGTTGAAGACTTAGATATAAAACAGGAAACCAGTAATTGCTTATTAGAAGAAACTAGTGGAGTAGTAGTGTATTTTGTGGAAAACTCTCTGAGGAATGGCAGTCTTTCTCCTTCTATGCTATTTCTTATGTCATTACAGGGTCCTTTGTAACCAAGCAGGGGATCTTACCTCCCAGACTGGCAGTATTTTCACCAATACTGAAACTTACCTAACAGGAAAGAGAAAAAAAAGTATATTGTAGGAGTATATGTTTGTTTGATGGCATTTTGTTCTCAGGTTTTCGGTTTATTTCACTTAATTCTGAAACCTTTGTAGACTGAACTTCCCTTGATGACTTTTTAGGCATGATGTCCTTTTGTTTAGGCAGCTGAGAACACACAAAATAACCATCTCCTTTTGTTCCTTTTTGTTGACACCTGCTTACCTGACTAACACGTAGTAATTAATCTCATTTTTGTTTAACTGCATGCACTGAAGTAGAGAGATTACCTAAATGATACAGCAATGATTAATTCAGTCTGGTGTAATTGTAACTGCAGGGATTTCCTAAAATAAGATAATTGTTGAGTCTTTAAAAACCTTCTCATTTAAAAACCCCAGATACTTCTTTTGTCATAAAGAATCTGAGATCTCTCAGACAGAGGTAGTTTTCAGACAACGCCAGTTCCTTCTAAAGCCGTCATTGATTTTTGTTTTGTTGTTGGCTTTCAGAAGCCATCTGTCACATATGTACAGATCTGAAACTCAGAACTACTCAGTGAGTGCGTTTGAAGGTTTTTGGCTATCTAGTCATTTAAGCTTACAAGTCAGTTACATGCAGTCACTGCATGTGCTTGACTTCTTAGTAACTTGGTATCCTCCGGACCCTCTCCTTTCCTTGCCCTACTGGCTTTTAATTTGATTTTTAAAAAAATATCTGTGGGCCTGGTTCTGACCTAGTGCTGTCTTGAGGAGCCCTAAGGTAATGAGAGGACCCACAGCAAGTCCAGACTTGTGCATTAAGTGTTACAAGTACTTGAATGTCATGGATGCTGGTCCTATATATGGTCTCTCCTGTATATTGTTTAATTTGTAAATGATGCGTACCATCAGGGTAGAAAATGCCTAAGAACATACTTCATCAAATGTGATACTGACTTCCCGTATTTCTTTAATCTGTGGAAGTTGTATTTTGCATCCACAAAATACATAGGTGATGGCTTTCTAGATCTTAAAAGAACTTTTAGAATAATAATTTTAAAATACTATATTCACCATGTTGGTCTTTTGTCTGTGTTAGCAAACATGCAGATGTTCTGTATTAAGAACAGTGTCTTGAAAGACCTGTGGTTAGTATGAGTTTGAAAGCAATTTTAAATGTATAGCTGTCAGCAGATGACATTCATTTTTAGAAATATGTAACATGCAGTCGAAAGTAGCCTGCTACTTTGTGTGCTTTCTGGTGGTGAGTGAAACGTATACTTCTCCATGTCAAATTACCAGTGTGTTCAGCACACCCTTTGTCTTTCAGTCATCCTCCTTGACTTTCTTGCTGCTACCAGGGGTACATGACTCCTACAAGAGATGAGAACGTATCTCCCCCAGCTGTGTTGGATTCAGTTTGAAAGAAGGCCTCTTGATTAAATAGTACAATTACAGCTAAAAATGTAACACAATTTGCTGCTAAAAGTTGTTAGTTACAGTAACAGATATAAATCTAGGAATTAAGCAGCTAAAAGTGGTGTTGTCAAGTGGACATCCAGTGCTTTTCTGCCTATGGTGTTGCCATCCAGCATAGGATTTTGAGTACTAAATTTAAATATGATCTTAAGCTACATTAATCATTTTATGTCTTACTCAGTTCAGTTTGCCGTGTCTAATACTTGTTTAAAAAGTAGGTGAGAAACAAGATTTTAGGTAGATGCAAATTTCGGAGCCAGTAGAAAGAATCCTAGGGATTGTAAGGACTTGTAGTATTGTGCAGCCTGCTTCATACCAGCACTTGGGTGTTACAGTCTGTTTCCAGTCTTGGTTTATTTGTATGTCAGACTTGTAATTCTGATCTGGTTTGCACACATTGGCTGTAGGAGACACTTTTTTAGGCAGCGTTCACTCATTATTTTGAAGTAGCAGACTGGCTGTGCCATTAACTCTACAAATTTTGAACTTCAATCCAAGAACATGTAACTGTTAACTGAAGAAAGGGAGAAGGACAGTCACTACCAAGTTGATAGTATTTTACAGCTTGTGATGGATTTCCTTGTTTCTGAGGAAGAAAATTTTTCTGGGAAATCTGGTTTGTTTTCCAAACGTAGTATCTAAAAGAAGAACAGAAGTGGTAAGGCTCCATAGTCCTGCACTAAATGCAGCATGGCAGTACAGCAGCAGAGGTACTTGGTGTGTATTAGATGAACTTCACTGCATCCAGTGTTAGGACCCCTGTTACAAAAAAAGGTATCAACAACTGGAGTGAGTCTAATGAAGGGTGACCAGATTAGTCATGGGCTGGGTCCATTGGCCTGGAAGGACAGGCTGTGGGGCCAAGGCTGTTTCAGCTGGGAGAAGGGGCAGCTTATGGGCTCCCAGCAGCATCCATGGCATCCATGGACCAACAGCTGGTCCCTTCACAGCAGTGCATGTAGAGAGCAACAGGCAGTGGCACAAGCTGAAACACCAGAGGCTTAGGCTGGAGATAAGGAGAAGCTTTTTGCCTATGAGGATGGTCCAGCAGTGGGGCAGGGCCCAGGGAGCTTGGGCTTTCTCCAGCCTGGCAAGTTTTAAGCACAGATTGGGTGAAACCCTGAACAACCTGATCTGACCCAGTATTTGAACATGCTTTGAGTAGGGATCCACGGTTCCCTGCAGAGTAATTTATCCTTTGTTGGTTGTGTTCTGCCTTGGTGTTTCATATTTTCTGGAATGTTTTACATCTGTTTCATAATAGGAAGTGGTAACATCTGGCTTGAACTGTGTTCTTCCTAAATATATACTGTTTCCTTCTGTGGATGGCTTCTTTTTCTGTAACCTACATGGTGACCTCTGACATCCTTCATTTTTGTCCTGTGTCTTGCAGCCTTCTCCGGAGCACTGATAAAAAGGTGGCAAGTACAGTCAAAAAAGGATTGAAAAAGCTCATCCCAAAGCTGCAGCGGAATAAAAGTGTAAAAGGCATAGAAGCATTACTGGAGAAATTGACTTCCTAGTGTAAATGAACCTAAAATGATTGCTTTCATCAATGCAGTCAGCTGAGATTTGATAAGATTGTGCACCATAGTTGTTTTAAGAAGCAGTGTATGCATTTGTATATTAAATAATTTCTAAAACAAGTTGTCGTTGCACTGTCATTCTGTTGTGCGCAGTAGAAGATTGTTCTCAGAGATTGAAATCTCAAGATTTAAGAGCTGTTGGAAACTTCTGGAAGAGCTAGTGGAAACTTCTGAACAGGTAGTCAAGAAGTTCAGTCTTTCCTGGTAACATGCACAAAAGTGTTTCATATCTTGTTAAAATTTGCATATATGTTGTCATAGTTACCATAGAAACACAAGCATCTGTTCTGAACATACTATTTATGGGCAAATATACTTGTCTTAATCCCCTTTCCTCCTGGTTTTCTAAAGAAAACAAAACAGGAACACTGCTCAAGTCCCATTCTTACCCTGTGATGGAGGCTATGATCCTTGGAAACTAACAAGAATAGAATGAAAATAGTGTCTCTGACTTTCTGACTTTTTTCAGAGAAGGTCCTGAAGGAATAGCTGACTGCTTCAATGGACTGCAGTTCGGTTTTATGTCACTGAAGTCTTCTAAGTAGACACTTTTAAGCCAAATAAGCCAGAGGGATTTGGGTTGGTTGTTTTTTTTTTGTTTCTTTGTTGTAATGGGGGAGGGATGAATTTACTTCTGTGTGATATCAAATCAGTATCCAATTGATTTTTGCTGTACTGTATTTTGATCTAGAAAAGAAGTCAATATTTGATTTTCTCCATTTAGAAAAGAATCCAAAATTTACTTGACAGGGCATTCAGAGAACACCCACCCTGTTGGTGTTAAATGCCATGCTGATAGACTGATCCAAACAGAGAACCAGATTAATTAAATCTCCAACTGTACAAGTCACTCTGCTGTTCCTTAAGTTGGTAAGATGTGGTTCCATTTTGAATAGCACATAGTTAAGCATCACTTCTCCTAAGTTAACAGTTTCCTCAACATGAAGTACAGTACAACTGCCGGTAGTTGGTTGCCAGTGCTTAAGTAAACTGGCTTAAGTTCCCATTTTTACATACTTGAAGTCAGTCTCCTAAATTACTGCGTTTATTAACAGACGTCATGATCCACCACTACTCCTGCAGCACATCGGGAACTGCAGTGCTCAGCACACATCACAATCAGATTACTCAGTGTGAGACTCAGACTTGCATGCTGAGTGACAGGTAAAATACTCTGGTTCTCCAGAGAGCACCTGCATGGCCCTGACATGAAAGCGCACAATCAAAGTGACAGATAGATTCATGTAAGCACACATTCTTACATGGCTTTTTGCTGTTCAGTTCATTAGCACCTTCTCTAGCTATGGCTTAATTTCATAGCTCCCTGTAATCCTCCTGATTGGAAGTATGTCTGTCCCAGATTCTAAACATAAGGTTATTGCCCTCAATAACCCGAAAATTGTGAAAGATTGTATCAGGTGTTTTTCCACTCCCTGGTTTGCTGTACCACTAATGGTAGCTACAGAGTTGATCGAGATTGGAACATCTCTGTTAATGAGGAAAGGCTGGGACAACCGGGCCCACACAGCACTTACAAGGGTCAGGACTTTATCAAAGCCTTTAAGTGTCTGAAGGGAGGGTGTCATGAGGGTGAATCCAGGCTCCTCTCAACAGTGCTGAACATTAGGACAAGAGGCAATGGGCAGAAAGTGATGCACAGGAAGTTCCCTCTGAACATGAGGAAGAACTTTGTGCTGTGGAACAGGTTGCTCAAAGAGGTTGTGGAGTCTCCTCTCACTGGATATTTTCCAGAATTCTCTGGACACAATCCTGTGTCGTGTGCTGTAGAATGACCTTGCTGGAGCATGCAGATTGGATGAAATGACCCACTGTGGTCCTTTCCAACTCAATCCATTCTGTGATTCTGTAATTCTGTAATTATTCAACATAAATATGAAATCATATTTTGTTCAGGCTGGCTTTTTTGGCAGTAACTGAGACTTCTGTAGTAGCAGTTCCTTACCGTTTAAATTCACTGTCTGTTGCTACTTAAAACGATCTGTTTTATTGTCACAAAAGAAATTCGTATTACAGACATTACTGAGCTGCGATCTTCGGTAACTGAGAGGATGTGTTTACAAGCAGGAATACTTAAAGCTAGGGCCAATCAGGTCTAATTTGGATTAACCTTTAAGTATTTACAACTACTCATAAGCTTAGGTGGAATTACAGGGGAGCACAGTCAGCAAAGTATCAGTAAATCAACAAATGCAAACAAACAAACAATGTTAGAAACTTTTTCTTAACTATAACATTTGTGTGCTGCCCGAAGTAACCTAAGTAAACTACGAATTGCAATTGGATTTATTATTTTTTTTAATGAATTTGCTTTTTTGAGTATCTTTTTTTGTGTACTAACAAATATTGCCCCCAGACAGGGCCAGTGAGAAGCAAGAGATTACTAATTAAGATGAAACAATGCATTTCACTGCTTTAAACTATATTTAAGCATATATATCTAGAAAATATACTTAATTCCAGCATTTGATTGGTACTGGCATTAAGTGTTCCTGCTTGTAAACACAGCCTCTCATTTACTGAAGATCACAGCTCATTAGTTTCTGTAACAGGATTTTCTTTTGTGACAATAAAACAGATTGTTTTAATTAGCAGCAGATAATGAATTTAAACTGTAGTGAACTATTTCTAAAGAAGTCTCACCTACTGCCAAAAACCCCAACCTGAATGAAATATGCAACAGATTTCTGACTGAATAATTAGCAGTAGAATAAAATGGGAGTGGGGAAAAAAGTCTGGTACAGCCCTTCTCAATTTTTGGGTTATTAAAGGGAACTAGTACTTAGGAACTGGCACAGACATACTTCTAATCAAGAGGATTACAGGGAGCAATGAAAATAAGTCATAGCTAGAGAAGGTGCTAACAAATAGCAAAAAGCTGTGTAAAAATATATGCTTACATGAATCTGATCTGATGCTTTCATTGTGTGCTTTAATTACAGTTGGTTTAGCTGGATGTGTGCCAGGCATTTGCATTTTTGAGTCTACATACATCATTTATTTTAAGTCACATGTAGTAATTTGGAGTGACTGACTGCTAGTTTTCCTTACCACAAGCTGAGAAATGCTACTCTTCATTAAGTAGACATCAGTTGAGGTTATTCTACAGTTGTCACTATTTTCCTACCAGAGATAGAACATAAATTTTACTGTTAAGGTGTGTCTTTAGTGTCAATTGAAAACAAATTATGAAATAGCCTAAATGGAAAGAGAGGAAAAGCAGGTTATGTGGAGCACAAAAGATGGTTTATTGGCTTAAGGTGCATCAAGGGTTGGACTGAATTTTTCCAGAAGCTGGTTAGATGCAGTGCCATTTCTGTCCCTGTCTGCCACTGTGGCTGTGTGAAAGCTGAGAAATAAATTTTTGAAAGATTCTGAAACAAAAGTGTTTGGGTTAAGGGTTTTTTTTAAGTGTGTCCTCCTTTTTTCTTTGATATGTACTTGGCAAGGTCTTTTGCCTACTTAGATTATCCAAATTGCTTGTATTATTGCCAGCATCTTAATATAGCTAGTAGTAATTTTTTTATTGCCAAGAAGACAATGGAAGTGCACATGCAGCAAGTAAGTTTTTTGTCTGCTACTCGCTCAGAGGAAAGGCTGTGTCAGCAGTTATGGGGCATTTGTTTTAAAGCCATTGTCCCAAGGTGAAATGCTTGTCCCTTGTGACCAGCCAGAGCCAACACCTCTCACCTTTTGTAGCAGAAGTTGGAGGGTGAACCACCACTGTGAATGCAAGGATAGAAAAGGTGGTAATGATGGTTTTATTTTTCATTCTTAGAAGGCAGAGGACCCATTTCCTTGAAACATATTAATGTGTAACAGTGTATTTTCCATTACCTCGGAAATAAGGACATGGAGACAGACACGGTTGCACCTTAATAGCTCTTGTTTTAAGGTGCAGAAGAACCAGCTGGTGAACCCTTTGCTGCTGACAGCAGGATCTACCAAGGGCAAGTAGTGTTTTGCTTTCCCACTGACTCCAACTCATCCAACTCATCCAAGTCATCACTGACTCCAACACAAAAAATGTGCTCAATGGCTCTCAGTTTCTGAGTGCAGAACTGAGGAAAAAGTGGGGTCAGCAGAAAATGCAGAATGATTGACTTAGCTGGAAATAAAGGCTGGATGTTTTGGGACAGTATACACATTACAGGCAGACTGTGACCCATAAGCTGTGAGATATTCATTCTTAGTCCTGTCCATCTCTTGTTTAGTTGGGCTGTAACCCGTCAGAATGGACACAAAGCCATATCCACATATGCACACCACTTGGTACTTAAGGGGTTCTACCAAGTGTTTTCTTTATTCCAGTGTCATGTCGAAAAAATAAATTATAATGATCAAATATTAAAGCTAAAGTTTTTTAATTTCTTACATCTTTAGAACAGATTCATGCAAGAGTTCATTGCATTAATCAAGATGCATTTCCTTCTGATTTCTTGGAAGAAATCGGTACTCCCCATTAGACACTTGGCATTGTCGAGTTCAAGACCGTTGCCAAAATCTATCCATTTTGCCTCAATGTGTACAATATTGCTCATCTGCTTTGTGAAAACACAGAAGAATTTTCTCTTAACCATATTATTCTTCCATCAGTTTCCCTGTTTTATGCTTGCGGTTTAAAACTCTTGCATTGAGTTGCTCCCTTACATGCTCCATTATGGAAGTTGCATTTGTTTTCTCTTTAGTAAGTTTTTTGTTGTTTAAAGACCATCTGTTGTTTCGTGTGTTTTGTTTTAAGATCGTGGACCTACAGGATATGAAACCTTTTTTAAGATCTATAATTAATAATTAATACCTTGTATTAACCATCTAATAAGGAGAAATAGGCATTCCTGGATAGCACTGCTACTTAACAAATACTAGTCTGTCATATGGGTCCCCCATCTTCTTTTCTCATCCCTGCAACTCCAAATTTCAGCAGTTCAAGTTCTCCTTGACTTTTTTTTTTTTTTTTTTTTTTTTTTTTTTTTAATGTATGGAGAGGCTTTAACCCACTTTACTGTTACATCAAAGTAGCCAGTAGGGTATTATTTGCAAGGTGTTCTATGTGGAAGGATTGAGGAAAGGGAAAGTCACTGATGGCTGGAAGACTGGAAAATACATTAGTTAAATGCTGTTATCAGCAGTAAGTCCTTGTATATGCCCAACTTAACATTATATATCTTTGTGATTTTCCTCTTGCCGTAGTTGTATTGAAGTTTTGTCAAGGGCCATACTGATTGAAGTGGGTTTAACCATCTTGCCATCTGCTGTTATGGGAGATGGTTTTAATTGTTGGATTTATACATCTTTCAATCAGAATGTGTCATACAAGTACAGTTATGCTCTACACAATGCAAAAATCCTACAGATTCTCTAAGTTGCCCTGTCCTCCCCTCAGCTGGTTCTACCTGTCGTTCCTGTAGCTTGTCAGGCGGTGCTCTAACTAGAGTGTGTCTACATGGATTATATATTTTATTACAATCTGAAGGAAAAAAATTAAAATTCATACAGGGGGAAGCCTACAGGAGCTCTGGGTATACAGGCATAGACAATCAAGTGCTAGAAGCATTGAACTAAGAAGTCACCAAAAGGTTTTTATCTGCTTGCAAAACAGATACAAGTGAGTTATTTGTGGGGAAAAAAGAAAACCAAATCAAAACAATCTACCACCACCATCACAAACAACAACAACAACAATAAAACAACAGAAAGAAAAAAACACAGTAGGCTTTTTAATTTTGAAGGGGTACTAAATTATAAGCATCTCTGAGAAAATGTTTTTTGTGGACAAGAATAATAAAATATGAGAATTGGTTCAGTATGTTGTAATTGTTAAAGTTTCTTCTCCCAGGCTGTGATTAGGTGAAGAACATCAGGTGCAGAACAGGTGCAGATGAAAAACAACACTTGCTATGAACTGTGCCCATAGCACTGGTTTTCAAGGCAGTCATTCTTAGGGCTGAAATGCTTTCAGAGTCTGTTTTACAAATTGATGCCACCTGTTTTTCTATGTACACGTTTTTATTGTTTTTTTTTTTCCTCTCTTTATTCGAACAGGCTGAAATATTTAAACCCTCTTTCAAATTCCATATCTTTTGATAGTGGGCAGTGAAAAAAACAGGCAGTACCAATTAAAGACACGATTGAGATATGTCAGAATTATTTCTCTTCAAAAGAATTAAAAGTAATTAAATTTTACATTCTTGTAAACACTCCACCCTTGGTGACAAGACTCCAGACTTTGGGCAGACTACCTGAGGAAGATATGCAGCACAGCCAGTTAACATGGCAAGTATCAAGCACCAGATATTGTTAAGGAAAAGGGGAATCTGGCAGCCTGTAACCTCTGAGCGGCAGCAGTGAACAATGTTTCGTGCCAGGAAATGTTCTTCTCACAAGGAGACCCACCCAGCTACCGTGCCTTGCCGTAAAGAGGCCTCCCATCACAGAGGAAGGTGCTCTCGCAACCTGCCTGTGATTTCCTGAATTTGCCTAAACTTCTGGAACTTACTGGGTTTGGTTATTTTTTTCTTGTGTGTTGTTTTGTCCGTTGTCGTGTGTTCGTCGTTGTCCCCTTCCGCCAGCTCCTGCCAGAACTGGTGAAGGAAATAGTGAGTTTGGTGCCCAGAACAGTTATTAAGTGTTGGAAAAAGACTGGCTTTAAAGTACCATACTTATCTGGTTATTTATGGGGTCAAATTCTTCTGCTTAAATATGGAGCAAATCCACTTCAGGAGCTAGAATGACAGTATGGAGTAATTTTCTAGAGTAGAACTAGAGTCTGACAAGTTTTATTTAACAAGTTTGATAATCTCTCGCTCAGGACTTACTTGTAGAAAGCTTTAATTTCTCTCAGAATATTTCCATTAAATTACCTAAGTACATAAAAAACTACCTCTGACCTTTTAGTACTAGATAAAGGGCTGGATTACAGTCAAATGGCATGTAATTTTATACTACCAAATAAGGAAGTCAATAAAGGTTTTGTAATAGTAGATAAGCATATTTTTGTGTGACATAAAACCAGAATGGTCTAAACAGTTGAACCTATTTTTTAAGCAAGGAGATAAATTTATTTCCTGGTCTTACTGATAGTAATTGTATTTTGTGAAAAACTTTGTGAAGTATTCCTAGGTGATATTTTAAAAAATTTGCTTACTTTACTTACAATATTTAAAGACTGAATATTGCTATTTGCCTTAGAAACCTGGGAATAATACCAGATGCCTATTAATCTGTGGTGTACGATAGCTACCCTTTAAGTGCTATCTTTCTGAATGAGAAAAGCAAATAACTGCTGAACTGCACTGAGAAAGTGATGTTCTCCTAAGACAAGGATTTGTGCAGGAGCATATTCTAATTGGAATAATTTCCACTGTCTCATTTAGGGCCAGACTCTACATTTCTACTACCCCCATCCATATATTTTTTAAATTCTCTTCCCCTTTCTTTCTTTTTAATTTTTTTCCTTTTTCCTTTTCTTGTCTTTTTACTTTTTTTTTTCCTTTTCTTTTTCACTGCCTTTTTATCCCCCAATAATTCCCAGACCTAAATTAAGTAGAAGAAACAATGTTTGGCTCTTCTAAAATGAAGCCATGCCATCCAGACAAACTGTTTCTTTGTGTTAAAGAGACAGAATGTTTACTAAGTCTGTAGTGAAACATAATGATAGAACATATTTTCCTTCTGCCTCTGGGTCTCATTTATATCTGCAATTAGTTAAAATAGAAGACTTTAGCATGGCCATATTCAGAGAGATTTCTAATTTCTCAGTAGTTTGAGAATTCTCCACCCTGTTTTCCCAAAACCTTAGTTATGCCAAATTAGCATCTCATAAAACAAGATCTGTCTACTTTATCTTTAATAGTACTGCCCATCTTTGTTGTGTTTAAGCACATTTTCCCTAGATGTGTTATTTCAAAACCTATGGCAGTCAAGTAACCAAGACAATCACGACTCTCCTCTTGCATTGTTTTTGGATGTCATCACATCTACCACTTGCCTGTTTCCTTTGAGTAATTTAGGGACAGTGATGCCACTGAAAGTCTTAGTGGATGTGCCACAATAAATTAACGGAGTCCTTCTCCACATGAAACATTGTGTCAAGAAAAAAAATGGCAAAAGTGCTTCATCCGCTTTCAAAACCATCTCATACAGGTTTGCACAGCTTTCTGCAGGTTCTCAAAAATTTGTTCTGTGGGAATATGAACTTGTTCCTTCCTCTGAGCTGGCTGGAGGTCCACTTTGTATGCTATGAGCCTCAGACAGGCTCTCACAGCAGGAGAGGAATTTGTGGGAGGACCTTGAGCAATCCAGTCACTGTCTGGATTGTGGTACTTGGAATTTAGGCATATTCTTTCCTATTGAAATGCACAGACCTGTGCTTGTCACCCCTAAAGTAAGATTAGTTAAGCCACAAGACAGAAAGCTGCATAAGGTAATCCAGAGAAGAAAATTATGAGCTTGTGGAAAAGAAAAATAACCAAGCACTAACTTCTAGTTTTCTGGAAAATCTTTTACTCCATTAAGCACCCATTCATCTCCTCAATGCAGCAGGGCAGGAGTGACAGGTATTGCAAAACAAAACCCAGCAACTTCGTGAAGTCTTGTGCTTAGTGTTTCATTGCCAGAGGTCTGTCCTCTGGACTGCATACTTCTACCATGTACCTTGTGCAGCTCTGGTGCTGACAAGAGCTCTCAGCACTGAGCTTGGTCATGAGCCAAGTGAGAATCTACCCCCCCACACACAAAAGTCACATCTGTGGGCTGAGTCAGTGCACAGAGCAGTCAGGATGGTCAGTGAGATGGTGGAGCTGGATGGTGGAGGGATGAGGGGCCAAAATGTATTGAGAAAAAAGAGTGGGTCAGCTGCTAGGAGAGCTGAGCTGCCCAGAGTGTGATGGCTTTGGTACTCAGTGCACCCAGATGGGACCTGGTAGTACTGGTCACAACGTCTTCGGCTTCTGAGGGGACAGAAATCATTCTCCTCTGTGTCTGGCAGTGCTTTGGCCCATAGCCATTAGCCTGTGGGAACTGTAAGTAAGAGTTCTAACTTCCAGTGGCTGTAGTTTGTGGAGATGGATGCTTGATTCCTTCCAAACCAGAGCCAGCAACTAAAAGTTGCTTGGGTTAGAGGAGACTGGGTGTTTGGGAAGACTTTTCTGCTTGGTCAGGGTACTTTCATAGCTCTTTATTGAAGCAGGGCTTATGACCCACCCCTTTCCACACCAAGCCATGTGGTCTTTCTTTGACTGTCACTATGTGGCCCACTATTTACCTTGTGCAAAGTGGAACAGATTCAACTAGAAGGGTGCAGGAGACCCCCTCCAAGCTGCGTTTGAACAGTTAGAGCAGTATTATGGAATTTGTGCACTGAAGTCTTGTTGGACAGGTGAAAACACTTGCCAAGGACATTCAGTTCTGATTCCTGATTAAAAAAGACAAAACTCCTTTTTCTTCTGCTCATATTTTGTGTGGAAAATCTATTTCCTTCAAAAACGTCTACTTGAATAGGTCATGCAGGTGAGGCAAGTGGGGTGGAAAACAAGACTAGTGATGTCTGTCAGGTCGGAGGCTGTGACAAAGTCCAGTCTCGCCAGAGTTACTGCTCAGGCTCTGGATTTCTGTACATGGCAAGTAGCTGCTGAGCCTGCCATGCAAGGCTGAGCATCTGCATCCCGTCTGAGTGGTCATGAAAGTATGGATTCCTTCAACAAAGAAATTGATTTACAGTGTCCCATATCTTGGAAAGTTGAGCAATCACCAGCTTTTAAATCCTTTTAATGGATCGAACTCAATTTGCATGGTGAAAATAATGCATAGTTGTGTTTTTGCATGCTTGTAACCTGTCATCTCACTTGTAACCTGTCATCTCACAGAATGGCAGTAAGACCACTTCCTGTGGTTTCTGGAAGCTTCTTGTTCTGTTGTTGCTGTGCAGAAGGCCTATGCAAATTCCCTAGAGCCAAAGCAAAGCGGCTATTCTTCTCGGTGAGTGCCAGGATTGTGCCTGCTGCATTGTGTGCAGTCCAGAACAGCAAACATCTATCATACTGAACTCCCAGGGCTCAGCTGTGCCTTAAAGACAGAGCTGATCAGCACACAGTGTTCTCACTGTCATTCTTAAAGAACAAAATGACAGATGGGTTTATGATACGTTTGTCTGGAGGTAGAGAATGAGAAGAGCAAGTTGGTTACTAATTACCTTCTCACCACTGAAAGGAGAAATGTCCCCATGCTTGACACAATTCTCATGGACATGGCAAAATTAATGAATGTTTTCACCCTCATCTGTCCCAGAGTGAGCTTCACACCGTTGTGTCCCATGTGGCCCTGAGATTTGAATGCAGCATTTGCATTCAGCAGAGCAGCAGAGACACAACGTGAGAGTTCAAGAGTTTTAAAATGCATCTCTGTCAGGATGCTTTGCAACAGGACTGCTGCTGAGTAACAGCCATGGGTCATATCAGTGACTGTGACCATTGCTCCTTTTCATTACGCTTTTTTTTCTTGAAGGTCTTTTTATCTGATTATGAATAAAATATTTTTTCTTTCAGATCTGTTATTCAGATTACTATTTATAAATTGATATGACTGCTCTTATGTAAAAAGAATACTCCTGATATTCTCTGAAGTAACACATAAAACTGCAGTTCCATTTAATTGTTGTTGGTTTTATTTGTTATTTAAGTTTTGGGATGAGGTTAGAGACATGAGAAATTCCATCCAGCTGTGCAAGAAGACACAGTAATCTTAGGACATAAGGTACTCCTGAGGTTGAGCTAAGGTGTCAGGATTATGTCCCTAATGCTTGTATGTACCAGCCAAACTATCTTGATTTTAAATTATATTTAAAACTGGCTACAGTTAAGTGCTGACAAGATCCTTTGTATGAACAGTCCTTCTGAGTTGCTATTCATTACATATCTCACTTGATTATTTTTTAAACACAGCTTTAACACTTATATCCCATGAGGGGTCTATTATTCTAACAATTCAATAAGTAGATACACTAAATACTGCAAAATAAATTATCACTTAGTCCTATACCTAAAAAGGCCTGGGTTTGGAAATGTTTTTAAAATTGATCAATGAGATTTATCAACTCAGACTCCAGTATTCTTCACTAGTTCTTGTCATAATGAAAGATGATTATGGAGGTGGGGGATGAGGGGACTGCTAAAAGCAGTGTATTGCTTGACTGGGCATGAAAATAGGAGTAATTTTCCGGGCTGTATTTGAAAAATAAAATTGGAACAGTGAAGCATAGCTATCTGGCAATGGAAACAGAAGCTGAAATCTTAAGAAGTGTAGCTGTTGCTAATATTTATGTAAGCGCTCTAGGTCATTTTTCTGGATTTGAAAGCTGATGCACAACCAATTTAAGCAATCCAGTCAGCATATTGGGTATTCTATTTGTTTAATTTTTGAGACTGCCTTGACATCAGTAAGGTGGCTGACCCTTAATGACAGCAATTTATTTTCCTTTGGTACAATTATGGTGGGTCTTTATTGTCAATCTAATTAGTGTCAGGTGGTTAGATCTTCATGTGGGTCTAATTCAGAGTTTCTGGGTGTTTAATCTGAAGAAGGTAATTTCCTAGAGTTGATGAGCACTTAAGTGCTGCTTACAGTCTAGCAGAGTCAAAAATAAATGTTGCTGTAATCTAAGCCCTTTTAGTTTCGAAAACAACTCCCTTCAAAACAGATTTCACCATCCTTTTCTGTTACTTTTGGCCTTTTTAGTTTATCTTTTGGCTGATCGGTTTTTATTCTGTCTCCTCCAGCTTCTTGGTTCCGTTCCAACATCCAAAGCACAAACTATCATTGCTGTAACAAAGGGTGGGCTGCACCTTCACCACAGCACTCAGATATTTTCCTCATGGCTCTCCGTGTGAAGTCGACCTTCCCTCTTTCTTTCCTGAGAGCCGTGTATTCGTAGGCCTTCAGCTTGCTGTAATAGTCTGAGAACTTGTTGTAGAGGATGGAGATGGGCATGCCATTCAGGATTATTCCAAAAGCAATGCAGAGGAAAGCAAACAGGCGACCAAGGTGAGTTTCTGGACACATATCTCCATATCCCACTGTAGAGATGCTGACCTACAGGCAAACCAACATGCAGCTTATTAGCTGAGCAGGAATCTGTAAACAGAGACATTCCCTGATCGGGGATGATTTTAAAGTTAACACTTTTGTACTTTGCATTGTAAGTCTGAAACACTCTTTGGTACCTTTTTATTTCCATCCATACCATCCATCTTACGCAAAATATCTCTAATAAAAAAAAAAATCCCTCTCTTGAAGTAAACACTTTTGACACTTTCCAGGAGGATTTTTAGATTTTTGCCCTGCAGAGGGAATTCCAAACAATTTCCACACCAGCCTGTCCAGAAGATGAGTTTGCTTGGCTGCAGTGAGAGGATAGATGTGTCTCCCTGATCATGCAAATCCACTGACAGCTGCAACCCAGTTCCCTCATCATGTCATTTGGAACAGATGCCGTGTTTCTAAATCCACTGTGCTGATAAAACCCTCTATTTGGTACTTATTCTGTGGGTTCTATTTTGAGTTTTACTTTTGTTTGTCATATATATTTTAGGAACTAATGAAAAACACATTAAAATCTTTGGCTAATTATGAAATATATTTTCATAGTATTTGCATTATAGGAAGAAATGATCCAGGACTTTGAAGTTTCTATAGAAAATCTCCTTTAATTATTCTATACCTATAAGGAACTGCAGCCTGGAAGTTTTTGCTTGCAGTGTATGGTTGCAAGATATATCGTTACAGTGCTAAGTAAGTACCCAAGTGGGTAATTTTTGCTGATTCCCTTTTTAAGAAGGGTTTGAGTGTGGTTTAAAATGTTTTGGCTTTGGTTGTTGGGTTTTATTTTGTTTTGTTTTGTTTTGTTTTGTTTTGTTTTTGTGAGAGCAATGGTATTTAGTATATCTGTTTTATCTGTAATCTGTAATCTGAATCTGTACACTTCATCATCTCATTGTCTACATAGTTTCACAGACTTTTTTTTTTCCCAGCCAACATAATTTTCTCTTCTCAGCCTATTGGTATATGAGGGAAAGCTGTTATGAACCTGGTGCTACACCAAGTACTGAAATACTTTCATTGTAAAATTCAGTTTCAAAAATTCGTGGATGTTTGATTATGGAGATGCTACACATGAATGGTGTCCTCCTAAATAGTCAGCGTAAGATAACTGCTAATTTATATACTTCCCCTGCACAGTTATTGATCTTTCATAATTTTTACACTTAGTAAATATTCTGGCAGGTAAAACTTGCAGCTTTCTGTCACCTGCACTTTCTATTCTGTGCAAGGGATCTTTCTCAACCAGTGAATTTTATTTAATCTTTTTCACAGTGTCTCAACACATTGTGTATATCTGTTAAACAGTAATTGAAAACTCTGGCAGAAATAAGCCACAGACAGTAGGACTTTCACTGTAATGTCCTTGTGGCTTTAGCACTGAAATAAGTCTTCAGAAGGTCATGGTGTGCAGTTTGCCATCCTCTAACATGCTAAATAGAATAATATTTCAAATGAAGAAAGCATTAGGGTACATGAGACAGCACTGGGTGAGCACATTTTTAGAATATGCCTTGTGCTTCCTGTGGAATAAAAAGGATTAGTCACTTGGTTTAATGGAAATCAAGTCACTGGATTTGAATGATAATACAGGATAAATATCTCCAAAAATAAATACTGAGATGAAGGCAAGATGTTCATCTCTACCAGCCAGGACAAAATCATTATCCTGTGATAAAGTTCTGTTCCACTGGCGTAGTTCCATTGCCTGGAACAGTTTAGGAGGGATACTTTTTCTCCTGCATGTGTGAGATGGTGAATACTGTTGGATTTTTATAATACTGGTGATGTTATAAAATGAATGATCCACATATTTTCATTTACATTCTTAAGGAATGAATAGGCTTTAAAAAGTGTTTTATGCTTTGAACTTCCAGCATGCTTGATAGAAGTTAGTTTTTGAAGACCTTTGCTCAGCTAAATAGGTTTTTTTCACAGAGTCATGTAAGATTCTTAGGAATACCTAAATAATTACAGTGTCATCAGTTTGCAAAAATGAACCCTAAAGATTTTGCATATTATCTGCATGTTCAGAAAACAAAATATTAGCCTAATGTCCTTGTTCTAGCAATGTATGAAGCACAAATATTTTCATAACCTATGTATATCACTTACAGATGATCTGTGAAGGTCACACTACAGGACTCTTTCCTTTATTCACTGATTTTTCCATCCTTCCATGGCCCAGCTTAAAGGATTTTCAGCACAGTTACATATATGCATTTGCACATATGTGTACATCTATGCTTGTCTGTAAGGCTGTTTTTTCTGCTATGTGCTGTATCACTGCAAACATGTGTGGTAAACCACCACCACCACATCTCACTGGCCATTGCTGAACCAGGATTTCAGACCATGGGCTCCGGGACTGCTGGCCAGGAGAAGTGACCTTGCACGGGTTAGGATTACTGTCCTGTGGGGCCCATATGCAGCTCGGTGCCTCCAGTGTCTGTGCTGATCAACCAGCATGAGAAATTCTAACTCCTATCCAGTCCATTTGCATGGACTTCTTTCTGCAGAGAAGTGACTGGGACAAAGCCAGATGCATGGCCAGGCCTCAGAAGTGTTCCTGGGGCCCCCATAAACATGGATTATGTAGGCCAGCATCAGCTGCTGGAAAACAAAGCGTATGTGACAGACTAGGACAAGCCTTAGGGTTATGGATGGCCAAGATATGGGTCCTTTGCCTTCCTTCAGCATCTGCATTGTCTAGCTACCATCTAGGATGCTATAGATACATATTTCTTCTGCAACACAGTCTCTTGTGTAAAATGGATTTTTGACAGCCAGAGCTCTGAGACAGCTCTCACTTTTAAAGTTTCAGTGACCTGACCATACTTAATATACTATGTCTTATCATCTTGCTGTTATGTGATGGATCACAGAAGATCTACAAATAGAATATGAAAACCCTGTGTACACCTGTAGCTAGATAGCCAAATGTATGCATTTTTTTCCTTTTTTGGTAGCACTGACAATGGCAGTAAGTGGGGAAATGCTTTTCTTTCCTGCCTGTTTGACCACTTTTTCTTTAAAAGTAAAAATATTTTCTGCTTTTGGAGATATGGGATCTTGAACACTGGCTGCCTGATTAAGCCTCGATTTAAGCTTACAGAGAGGTGAATGAGTGCATGCGTACGTGTGTGTGAGAGCGAGTGCATATGCCCTGTAAGCTCAGAATTCAGAGCAGATGTTCACTGATCTGAGCCTGTTGTTTTCAAGACTGTCAACAGCTCCAGCAAGGAAAGGGAGGGGAAGGAAGGGAGGGTCTGTGGCTACTCAGCAAGGCAAGATGTATTTTTACTTACGGCAGCCCACCACCAAGCGTGGGGAATGCTGGTGAAGTTGGTACTGGAAACATCATGCTCCACTGTGTAGACCATGGCAGAGAAGGCAAAGATGCCCATAGCAATGAAGAGCAAAAGGCAGCCCACCTGCTGGTAGCACTGGCGCAAGGTAAAGCCGAAGGCACGCAGCCCCGTGGAGTGGCGGGCCAGCTTGAGGATGCGGAAGATGCGCATGAGGCGCATGATGCGGAGCACTTGTCCTACCTTGCCCACCCGTCCCACCTTCTCGATATCATGCTCGTGCTGGGAGCCCCGACCCCGGGGCTGCTCATCGTCAGTGAAGCATTCGAGCAGCAGCTGCAGATAGAGAGGCAGGATGGCAATTAGGTCTACTGCATTGAGGGCACTGCTGGCAAAGCGGCGCAGGTCTGGGGTAGAGACCAAGCGCAGCAGGTACTCCAGTGTGAAGAATGCAATGCACAAGGTCTCAATGTGCTCCAAGGCAGGCCTGCTATCCCCACTCTTCCTGTCTACCTGCTGCATCTCCTCCACTGTGTTGAGTGCCAGGGCCACCACAGAGATGAGCACAAAGAAGCTGGAGGCCACTGCCATCACTTTGGCGGTGACAGAGGAGAAGGGCTTTTCCATGAGGTTCCAGAGGCGCCAACGCTGGGGACCATAGTAGCGCATGTGGTGGAAGAGCTGCTCATTCTCCTCGGCCTCTGCCTGGGAGCGCAGCTCCCGCTGGACCTTCAGCTGCTCACTGAGCTCATCCCGGCGTTCCTCGAAGCAGATGCGGCAGCAGCGAGGTGTGTATTTGAGACGCACGCCCCAGTAGCTCAGCTCCTCCAGGAAGCTGCGGGGGCACAGCTCGTCCCGCACCCGCAGCACCCCCGAGGCATAGAAATTGTACACCAGCTGGAAAACAGCAGGGTCCCGGTCGAAGAAATACTCATCAACCTGAGCAGCATAGTCATCGCACAGGCCCAGCTGGCAACGACGGTCAGTGGAGGTAGCCAGGCGGCCCAGGCGGGTCTTGGGATAGGTGGCCACTGCCTGGTAGGTGAGGCGGTAGCTTTGGCCACCAACGTTGATGTTCAGCATGGATGGAGAAGATGCTGTGGCTGGGGCTCTAGACGAAAGAGCAGGGGTACAAGGAATGAAAGATGAAGTCGTGTTTTCTCCCTTAAATGCGTCTTCACTGAGCCATTTTCCTTGTTCTTTCTCTTCATCTTCCTCATCTTCATCATCCACATAATAGTTGTAACTCCCTTCAGGTCTCAGTAGCAGTAGGGGCTGGGTGTTCAAGGGAGCGGTAGCAGAAGAACCACTCTGCTTGCCTATATCCATGTTTTCATTATCCTTCCCCTTGCTGGGCTGCAGGAGAACATTTGGTGCTTCCATCTCTCTGCCTTTATGTTTCAGGCAAGGAAACTCTTGCTGCCTGTTAAACTGCAACATAATATCATTGCTTACTCTTCTCCCCTAATTGCATTCACCCAATCAAGCAGTTAACACCAGTCCTTTCCAACACTGCAAAGCCCAACAAGGCGGTTTTCTTCTCTCTTTATCTCAGTAGTATCACGCACAGGAGCGGTTCTGTGTATTTCTCCCTGACAGGCACCACTCCAGTTGTTGTGAAAGCTCCATGTGGGATATAGACACATGAAGACTGCTGTTGACCATTTTAATCTTGCTGACAGCAAAGATCTGAGTGCTTAGAGGAGGGGATTTAAGGGCTATTATCCTGTTCCAGCCTCGTTTCCCTCAGGCTGTGACGTGAATGATTATGGATCCATAAATCTATGAAAAATCAGTAGGGGGGGAAAAACCCTGAAGTTTTATTGCTAATAAAACCCATACATTTTCCTATTTCAAGCGTATATAGATTAAATATAATCTCAAATAAAAATGCATGAGGAACGGAAAGAGAGAGAGAGAGAGAAATTATAGATTTCTTTCATCCTCATGAGCTTAGCATGGCTTGGTTTTCTTTAATGAAAATAATGAATAATTGAAATGCAGATACAGGGTAGGAACTCACTAGAGTAGCTTTTAAAATGTTTTCAAAATGTGAACAAATAAAAGTAATTTAATTTTATTCCCAGTTAGAATACCTCAATTTGGTTAAGAGCTGAGGAAAGTTGCAGTCTGTGCCTGAAGGTCTGACTGTGCTCTGGGAGTGCAGGTCTGATGTTTCACTGGGCTCAGTGGAAGTGAAGGGCAGGGGTGTTAAGGAGTTTCCAGCTTCAAACTCTTCATGAGCTGCTGAGAAACACCATAAAGTCACTCTTGTTTCTCTTGCGGATTATGTTAGAGTAGCATAAAGCTGCAGTGGGTAACTAGCAGGACAGGAGAGGTGCTTTCCCCGTGTTTGGATGGAGGTTTCATGTTCAGGTCTGGTTGAGCTGGCACCAGCAGTTCTATAACAAGGAGCATCCCGAAAGCCAGGTTACTTCCCTTTGTCACTGGGAGCGCTTCAGCTTCCTGTAAAGCAGAGGATAACACAACAAACTGTTGGTTCCTTGTGCATGTTCTTAGTACCTGACTTCCAACTTCTGAGCACCAGCAATTATTCTATCCAGGCTGGTGTAGGAAAGCACAAAGCACTGGGATCGGTGGGGAAGGGACCAGCTATGGGAACACCATCGTTGGTCTGGAAGGCTTTCTATCTGCCATCCTATAACCTGCCTTCCACTTGCAGGTCCCTATCCTTTCACACAAGCTTCTGGGACAGGGTATCCCAGAACTCCTGCACAGTGTTTTTACTTTTCTGTCCTTGAGCTCCTGTTCTTCTGTCACTGGTCTCATGTTCTTGCATCTGCAGACCCCAATACTGTTGTTTTGATGGTGTCCCATGTGAAGCAATTGCTGCTGTTGTGAGAATCACTCCTTTTTTCCTGTTTCCCTATCTCCAGTTGTAGCTTTTATATTAATATTTACTAGTTCTTGACAAAATGGAAGATGTCACAGCTGAGCATTTTGTAACACTTTTGTACTCAGGCTGTATTCTAATGAGTGGATCACACTGAACAGTTCAAGGTTTCTTCGAGTCACACTGTTTAAGGCCTGAATTATTTGCCATTCATATTTAACTGTGCTTGTAAGTGAATTTCTCTCCACTCCCTGTTCTCTTTCTTGATGCAAAAAAAGCAATACCACTATTAGGAGGGATTGTCAGTGCCTTTTTAGAATTACCAATCAGCTTTGCAGTCTGATTTAAACATTAAACCATGGTGAGTCCTTTCTATAGCAACCTTAATGCAAACTCATGCAGAGTTTCAAGACTGTTTCTTTCTTCTAAGCGAACTAACTCAGACATAAGAAAAAAGGTGGTCTGCAACGCCATCATTTTACTACCAAAAATTCTTGAATAGTTCTTAATCAAGATCCAGGCTAGACTGTAACCATATTCCTTGTGCCAGCCTCTGTTACAGCATTTAATTTTGCTTTTTGTCAGGCTCCCTGGTCTCCCTTCTGATAAGTATCCAGTAAGGCTTATTGCTTACTATTCAAGAGATCATTTCTTGCACTGTACTGCAGTAGCAGGAGCTTCTACAGGGTGAACTTCATGACTGTCAGGCACCAGGTCCTCATGCACACGGACTCAGACCTTGGACAACATTATTACGCAAAGCAAGGAAGATTGCTAGCTTCGCTCCGCTTAGACTAATCACTTTGACCTAAATATTCTTGGGAACAGAGCTCTTGGGCACCTGTTGCACTCTGTTCAAACTTGCCTCTAACTGGCAAAATAGGTAAAATAAAATTGCTTTATTTATGTTCTTTATTTTGGGGTAGGAATTGGTTCTGAGCTGCTAGGTTCTCAGCCTAGATAGACAAGAAAATGAAGTGATCAGAAAGGTCCCATTTTTTTCCCTTATCTACCTTATTCAGTGTGCTGCTTACCTTCTTAAGTGTCATTAGTAACAATTGCACAGCATTCTTGTATGTGGAAGAGCAGACTATGAGCTGCTGAAAGACCTAGTTATTAAGGTCTCTTGGGAATTTTTTTTTTTTTTTTGGTCTAGAAATGCTTGTCCCTTTTCAAGAGCTGTCTTTTTAGAGTGCAAGAGCAGCCAAACACAAAGTGTTTAAAGCCAAGCCAGTGGGGCAGAAGGTTGGCTTGGCTGAGCAGGGATTTTCTAGAACTTAGATAGAGTAGGAAAATGCATGGACATTGGAAGCAAGATAACATGGGAGGATGACAGAGATGCTGCTCATCTCTGTAGAGATAAAATTTGTGTGACCAAAACTCAGATAGAATTCAAGATGGCCAACACTGTCAAGGACAGCAAAAAGGGATTTTTTTGGTTTTTATATGTTAACTGCAAAAGAAGGATCACAGATAACATTGGTCCATTGCTTGACGAGGTCAGTTACCTCACAAATAGGAATGTAGACACAGCAGAGAAGTTTAATCTCACCTTCATCTCTGTCTTCAACGCCAACAATGGGCTGGAATCCTTGAAGCCCAGCGTTTGAAGACTGTTGCTTGAGGAATGATAAATTCACAGGCAATCCTGAAATTGTTTGAGACTTGCTGCTTCAGTTGGAGGCACACAGGTCTATGGGGCCAGATAGGATTCATTCCATGAAAGAACTGGCTGATGTAACTGTCAGGACCCCTCTCCATTATTGTTCATTTGTCTTAGGAGCCTGGAGATGTCCCAGTTGACTGGAACCTGGTAAATGTTGTCCCAGTTTTCAAGAAGGATAAGAAGAAAATTCTGGAAATTATAGGCCTGTTATTTTCCCTGCAGCACCTGGTAAAACTATAGAGAAAGTTTTTCTGGGACTTACTGATAAACATTTGAGAGACAATCCAGTCACTGGTCACCATCAGCAGGGGTTCATAAGGGAAAAGTCTTATTTGATCAATTAAATTTTCTTTATGTCGAAGTCACACATCTAGTTGACCAAGGGAAGCCAGTAGATGTAGACTGTTTTTTATTTTAGCAGAGCTTTTGGTACTGTCTGCCACAGTGTCTTGGTGGATAAACTGCCTGGCATACAGCCACTCGAGTCCGTAATATGTTGTGTGAGCAACTGGTTGATGAGTTGGGCTCAAGGGATTTTAGTAAATGGTGTTACATCAGGCTGGCAGTCAGGGACCAGAGGTTCCCCAGGGCTCCTTTTTAGGGCCCGTGCCCTATAATGTTTTTATAAATTATCTGTGTGCAGGAATCAAATGTACATGTGATGGTACTACACTAGGAAGAGCTGTGGACTACCTTGAGTGTAGAAAGGCTCTGCAGAGCCATGTGGGTAGATTAGAGATTTGGGCAACTACCAACCATAAGAAATTAAACAAGATCAATTGCAGGATTCTCCACCTGGTATGGAGTAATCCTGGTTGTACATGCAAACTGAAGGACGAGAAACTCGTGGAAAGAGGTGTGGGGATTTGGGCTCGTGACAAGGTGAACATGAGCCAGCAGTGCCCTGGCAGCCAGGAGGGCCAACCATGTCCTGAAGGCATCAGGCACAGCATCACCAGCTGGGCAAGGGAGGGGATTGTCCCTCTCTGCTCTACATTGGGACAACCTCACCTCGAGTGCTGGGGGCAGTTCTGGGTGCCACAATACAAAGACATGAAACTATTGGAGTGTCCACAGGAGTGTGACCAAGATAGTGTGTGCTAGTTTGGAAACAAACCAGCAGAGAAATTAACCCCACACAAATATATTGTGAGAGATTCCAAGTCAGAACTAAAATTTAATTGGAGAAGTTAAAATGAAGGCAGTAATACAGAAACACCAACCTAAACCGACAAGGTCAGAATGCAACCTGACGCCCTGTTGGTAAGGGTGGTGATAGCAGTCCAGTTAAATAGTGGCTGTAGTCCTTTTAGAGTGATGATTGTGGTCTTGGTTAAGGTGGTGATCCTGAGGAAGAAATCCAGTCTGTCTCTGAAGATCCAGTGGTGGTTGTGGAGTTCCTCTCCTCTGGAAAATCCAGTGGAAGTGGTCTCGTGTCCTTTTATGCAGGTAGGATGTTCAGTTCCTCCCTTTTGGGGCAGGACATATCACAATGGGATGATGGCCTGTTAGCGAAGATCACCCTCTACAGAGTAGCTGCTGCTTCTCAGAGGGTGTTATCAGAGCTGAGTCATTGATGTGAAGACAAAGAGGCATCACTCTGCCTTGCAGGGTTGTCTCTCTTTTCTTCCTTATCTAATGCCCAGTCTGGAGGGTGGGGGGTGTAGTGGCCAGCTGTTGTGAATGACCCATTGTTAACAACTCATCGAGAGGTGCTGGATTCCTTTGGGGATATGGTGAAAGTCCTCAATGGCAAGACTGAGGGTGCTTAGTTTCCTCAGCTTGGAGAAGAGAAGGCTGAGATAACCCCCAGGCAACCCACAACTTCCTCAAGGTGGTCAGTGGAATGAGAGGTGCTGACTGCTCTGGTGGTCAGTGATAGGATGTGGGGAAATTGAATGAAGCTGCACCAGGGGAAGTTCAGCTGCACACTAGGAAAAGATTCTTCATGGAGACAGTGGTCAGTGAATGAATCATGCTGCCCAGGCAAGAGGTCACAGCACCAAGACTGTCAGAATTCAAGGACCATATGGACAACACTCTTAGTCATATGGTTCAGTTTCAGGTAGTCCTGTGAGGAGCAGGGATTTGGACTCTATGATTGTTATGGATCCCTTCCAGCTTGAGGTATTGTATGATTCTATGGGTAGAGGAAGAAATGTGGAAGCCTAGCAGTCAGTAGCATTGGAGAATGCTTGCCGATCAACCAGACAGTGCTCTGGATACCAGCTTCCTGAGCACAGGATTTTCACAGGAGAAAACTGTTGCCCTGACTTTTGCAGTTCTGGATGTTGTCATTCTTTTGTAGCTAGTTTCTCACACTTTTCTACGTAAACATGGCCATGTTATTGTAACTGTATCTTATCATTTACATCCCTTTCTCCTGGACACAGAACTTTGATGAACATTTCTTTTGACCACTGTGATTGAGGGAGGAAGAACTGATTTCCTCCAATGAATAGTGATTTCTAAATGTACATAAAATAAAGAAGGCGGGCCTTGCTGGCCCCTTCCTGCTCTCTCTTCCTTGCTGGTAACAGGTGTCTCCATCTCTTCTTTTGTGTCGTTACTGCGATAGAAAACTATAATTAAAATGGAAGATGGTCATGAGCAGATGAGTCTTTGCAAACCTTCATTTTTAGGAGTGCTGACTTTTCCCAAGATAGGGGACTGTGTAGTCGTAATTCTCTTTCATGGATCAAATCATCTTCAGAATTGAGTATATGTGATTTTTCTTGGTTTAAAAATAAGATAACTTTTTAATTAAAATTACATTTAAAGAATTTATATGATCCTGTAAAGCCTCAGTGGATTAGTTCCTACCTCACTAGAGGAACTTTCCATAGATTAGTAGTTTTTTAAGGTCAGGAAAGGCCTGTAAGATCATCTGTTCTGACCTACTTGAACAATGACCCCAGAACTTCACTCAGTAATTTTGCCACTGTGCTTGAAATTGTGTCTCCAACTACTTTTGCAGCTTGGAGACTTGAAATAACGTATTCAGCTATCCACAGGGAATTGCAATGAAAAGTTATGTGTTTCTAAGGATCCAGCCAGGCTCTTTCCTTAACCTCCAGTGACCTCTGAAGCTATGTTGACCATGTGGAAAAATACTGATAATTGTGATTATTAACAATGTAATAATTAATAATGTCATGTTTATCATATTAGGGCACTCAGAAAGTATAACAGGGCTGAAGGTAGACTGACTGACTGCAGTGTCTGCTAAAACTGTAAGGGGTGACCCAGCAAGAAAGAGAATTAAGATTCTGTTCTGTCTGCCTCTCCACATACCAGTACTTTATAAAGAATGATTGTAAGAAAAATGAAAATAGAATAAATTTTTTTAAAATCCTGAGCTAGAGTTTTGCAAAAATACCAGATGTGCTTAGAGCTGAAGCAACATTCACTCTGCCCTTTGTCTCCACTCAGGTCAGTTAATTAGATTCAAATGCAAACAGGTGAGCAAGAGGATCTTTTCTGCTCTGTAATTTGAAGTTTCTTTACACCCTGTCACCCTGGCAGAATTTCTTAGCCATTAGAATGCCATACTGTTGCTGAACAAATGCTTCCTGCTCATTGCTTGCTCTATTTCTGCTTGGTTGGTTTTCTCTTTTCCTTACTTGCCAACCCTGCTTCTGCAGCCACCCAGGGGATGGTTAAAAAAGATGACTAAGTGGGAAGAGAGGGTAACTGAGGGGTGGGATAATCAGCATCACCGAGGTGACCTCTTCCTGCTTCCAGGGAAGAGCTCACATGCCTGTGCAATCCCCTGCCTTCATGCATCAGTATTGCCTTCATCTGCGAAGAAAGGAACACGGAGAGCGCCAGCTACAGATACAGGCAAGAGGCAGACAGACAGATTGTGTTGTCAGCTTGTCACCTGAGCATTTAGGCTGTGTCAGCCAGGGCAGCAGCACTGATGTATGTAGCAGCCTGAAGCTGCTGCCTGGGGCTGCTTGTGTGAATGTCCTTCTTTCCCGTGGGAGGTATGAGAAACAATAAGAAAAAGCACTTGTTGTTGTGAGTCCAGGTATGATATATTTTGAATTGGGTGGTGTAGAACCCAGGCAACCATACCGGAGGGTGGTTGGCTTTTAGCAAATCAACTGCCTGGGTTCCTATTGTATAAGATGGGAATCGGACAATAAACGAGGCTCACTCGCTGGCTCTTGGCTCGCTACGGACCAAGCTGTTCCCCTGTCTTATTGCTGCCATTTGTGACAGATGTGTGCCCAAGAAGTGTACCGGGTGACTGCAGCAGTGTACCAGAGACCCAGGATGAACGACATGCACTACCACTGCTCTCTGTGTATCAATGTGTCCTTGACAGTATCAATTTCAACCTCTGCCACTCTGTGCTGCCTCTTTCCTCTCTAAGTGAACTTCTGCTTATTGCTGTAAATTACATTTTTTTAAACAGATAAACCTGCAGGGTTTATGTGCATCAACAAGTCAGTGCATCATAGCAGCAAACGTGAAAATGTAACACACAAAACCAACAGTACCACAGTCCTCTAGCTTAGTGAGTTCATAACCCTTTTTTACAGATGTGGTGCTGAAGAACAAGGTGATTTAACCTGGAAACAACCAGGAGAAGAATAAAACAATATTTTCTGTATTTCATGTTGCTGGGCTTTCCACTGGGCCTTGCTTACTACATGCAGTGGTTCACTCATAAATATTAGCAGCTCTTTAGACACAGCAGCTGGTGCCAGCCCTGCAGTGAACACAAACAGAAGAGGCACACAACATCAGCAGCAAGAACAAATTTTATTAAATGAGTGGGAATTAATATCAACTATATGTAGAGAAATGGGAAATATGCTGGAAGTAGAGACCAAGTTCATGACAGTTGCTAAAAGTATGGGAGGAGTGACTTGTGCAATTAACAGGCTTTATGTTTTTCATCATTACAGCTTTATGGGAATAAGCACTTCTCTTGCTGACAGAGTTCAGTTGCCAGTTTTGCTTTGAGAATCTTTTTCATACTGCTGTACGGGAGAAAGTATGGATATGTTCATGCAGTGTTTGAACTTCCTCTCTCTCCCAAGAATTTACACTTGTGTCCTTTTTTATTGGTTTCACTGTTTCCTTATAGAGGCACTTTTTACAGGCAGCATGCAGTGATACAGTGTTTTTTTCTTTTTTCATGTTGAGAGTACCCTGCAAAACAATAGTGCCACTACACTTATCAAAAACCACCTAAAAATCACAGCAATACAGTCACAAAGTGGAAGCCACAGATGAAACTGTGTCCTGAGGAGCAGCAGCCCCTCAGCCCACACAGCCCTTCCTGGCACACTAAGCAACAGGACATGCATTGCCTTTTCAGATTTCAGGATCATAGGTGGGCTGGACATCAATCTGTTCCACAAATTGCAAAGAGTCTACTGAGTTTGTAAAGTCTATCATTCTGGTACTGTTTTGGCCACCACTTCCTCCTTTTTACCTTGTTCACATCCTACCCCTACCAAGAACCAGCCACCAGGGACAAAAATTTCAACATGATGCAGTTTATGACGATCCAAAAGTCATGATCTTGACAAATGACAAACAACAAACAAATAAAAAACTTCAACCAGCCAACTAACTAACCAACCAACTCCTCTTTGCCCCACTTCACCGTGCCCAGGGAAAAAAAAAAAAA
>VZRZ01004551.1:234202-275843 GCA_013398175.1 Climacteris rufus
GTTATGTTCGATATTTTATTAGTTATTGTTCATTGTACCCTCCCCTCCGCTGTTTTAAGTGGACCCTGGACCCCTGTACCCTCCCCTCGCGCGGAGCCCCATTGGTTATCCCCTCCAGCTCCTCCCGATTTCCCTTCCCTTTTAACCTGGTGCACCCTGTCGGCCCCTCGGAGTCTCTCTCCGACCCTCTCCTTCCCGGATCCCCGCACCCGACCCCACAATAAAGGAGACCACAGGGGAGACCCCCTCTCGCCACCCTTTGCCTCCTTGCCTGATTCCTTCTGCGCCCTGTCTGCTGTCACCTCGGGCCGCCTCGCCTCTGCGTGACACACCTACACTTAGCCCTGAAGCAGCCACACCTGAAGCGAGCCCTCGGGGCTTTTGGAGGTCAGTGCCTCGGCTGAGAGCGACCAGGGAGCCAGGCCATACACTACAAAGGAAGGAAGAAAGAAAGAAAGGAAGGGAATTTGCTAGAATAAATTGTCACTTGGTGACCTGAAGCAGCAAAAAGAGGAATGAGAAATGCAGTCGGGGAAATACACAGTTCATTCACAAATGAAGGAGATTTTGGAGAAACAAGCCATACATAACTAACTGATAAGAGCTAATGTAGGTTCTTGGCAGTGTAGCAAACAGTGATTTGCCTAAATTGTCAGCACCCCTGTTTGAAATCTACTTGAGGAACTGGAAAGCACAGTAAAAGTCTAATTGAACTGCATGTTTTTAATGTGGGTTTTGGTGTTGCTTACAGGATCCAGGGGATGGAATTAGAGGCCAGGAGGTCCCTTCCAGCATGATCCTTGGCTTATGATTAGTCAGTCATTTGTGATGGGTCAGGCACACATGCTTGTGTGCTATTTTCCTGCCTCAGAGACTATATGGTCCAATAGTCGTTTTCATGTCTTTTCACTCAGTGATTTCCTTAATATGTTCAATACAGATTTCTTTTTCAGTAACTTGCTGAAATCCTCCACTGGGACAAGTGGGTCCTGAAGGACAATTCTCCATTGCCATTCTGCTTCACTAACTGTATTAGACTATGTCTTACTTCATTAATTGTCCTCCATCCAATGTTTTACTTTGTTACCAACTTAATTCTCCACTGGCTTGTCAGTGTAGTTTTTACCTGTGTGTATCATCACAGCGAAACTTGGCTCTATGGGGCCAAGGATTCAATGATCTGCCAGACATAATTTAGCTATGAAAAGTGTGGAACACCCTTTAGGGGGAGCTAAGCGTGAGGATGAAACGGTAGGGAGCAGTGACTGCAGATTAGAAGGATCAGAAGAAGAATGGAAAGAAGGAGATGATGTAAAAAAACACATGCAGGGGTATTCATCCTTAAACATTTAGTAGGGAATCAGGCAGGCAGTGTGACATGGAGAGATCATACCAAGTTGCTCTAAGACTCCAGAGTGTGATAAAAGAGGGTGTTTAAGCACAACACTCTTTTCCTTGCACTTCTCCATGTTGGATGAAAAAAGAAATGATCCATTTTGTGATACTCTATGGTATAAAGACAAGAAGTTGCATTCAGGGTTACTCCTGGGAACAGGGTAAGCAAACACCTCACCACTAACACAAACACATCACTACCACTGGCAGCTTCACTACCTCTGAAATAGAGAGCAAAACTATGAAAGAAACCTTGGATTGCTGTCTTTCCTGTCTGGAAAGAGTAAGGAAGACTACAACTGGTGACAAGAAGCTGCTCAGGCTCTGTGCACCATGGACACAGTAGTGGAAGGCAGCAGGAATGATAGTTTATGGCCAAAGGGTACTGAGGTACTCACTAGTGAAGAACGACAAAGATGATGAAGAAACACCAAAACCCATCCTCACTGAAAAGCCCCAGGAAATACAAAAAGCAATGTGGTTCATCAAAAATCAATTATGACTGGAGTTTACAACAATAAGTGAAGCAAGCAATGCACATGTGGGAGAAGGCTTTCAATGGGAGAGAAACGGTTGGGATCCTGTGATAATCAGTAGTCAGAGCTCATCAGTTACCTCATATTTTCTAGTACCATGGTGGTTTTGTAAACCTTGAGATGAAAGGCTAATTTTTAAAGAATGAGAGATGTTTGAAGAAAAGGTTGCTCTCTGAACAGTTTTCCTAATATTTGTTTGTCTGAACCTTCACAGAGGTGGCTGCCAGAGCTATTTTTATTGGTCCTGGCTCTTCCTCCATGTCTCCCCATTGAGATGAACCAACATGTTTACAGAGAGTCTGCTGCAGACAAGACAATGCATGGTAGTTATGAAGCATCACAGGGCAGCTCTGAACTTGCCACATACATATTGGACTTTGCATAAAGTATTTTCTTAGGATTAGATCACTGTTTAGTATAGTCAGTTGAGGCTCTGGCAGTTCAGATGTTCCCCCTAGTTTGTGTCACTCCAGCCTTCTTGCTCCTGTCTGCCAGCGGTGGCCAAAGCCTGCCCTGAAGCCTGTGATGTTCCATTGCAAACAGTGACTTGCATATCTTTTGGGGGAACATATGTTACCCCTTAGTTAGCCTGAGAAGGGGAGGGGACCTGGGCATACATTACAGTGTCCTGGATTGCTGTTTTCCTTGAACTCAGAGTTAAGAATTGCACTTTGTTTTGTTTTGCCGTGAACTATGCTTTAAGGGAAATCTTGGTCTTAAATTAATCCCACAATATATCTCCGGCTCATAGATTCCTTGCACTTCCTCTTTTCATTCTTTTTTTCTGGTTTTTCTTCTCAGATATGAGCAATTGCATACCCATCCTAGGCTGGCATAAATCTGGAGGGACTAAACTGTAATGAGCACAGAAAAGATATTATAGCCAATTTGGTAAGTGAAGCAGCACATGATGAATAACATTTACTTGACTGCAATCTTATTTATAAACTGAAGAGACACACACACATAACACATTTAACCACAGAAAGCATAAATCAGTCCACTTAATTTAAGTGTCCAAGTTACAAGGCACTGGGAGGGGGGAGGGGAGTAGGGCACTAGGGACTGTGTCGTGAACAGAGGGGAACCTGCCTCACACTACCACCACCACCTCCCTCCAGCAGCAACAACATGGGACCTCAACCTTCTGCTTCCTGGGAAGCAACACCATGGTATCACCAACCCACACCCTGCCTGGAACACTGCTCTCAGGTTTCTCTGGGAGGCTGTGGCCTAGCCTGGATTCCTGTATTCCCAAGTATCCCTTTCGGTGGGCAGGGATAGCTAAATCCCTATCTTGGTGCAAGGGGAGGACCATAGCAGCATAAGCCAGGTTAGCATGGTGGAATGAGCTAATTATTTTGGTGCTGTGTTAGTTTGCAATAGAAAGCAAGCAGGTTAAACCAGTCCTTGAAATTCTCAGCTGAATTTCAAGCACATAGACTCCATCCTTGATTTGATTTAGACAAGCTAAATATGCACCCACACATACTCAGCTGTGGTAGCAGAAGCAAGCCTGATCTTCTGTCTGGATAAATCAATGTAAATCATTACGATACTGTGCATACTAGAAGGGAATGTGGCTTTAGCTGCAGTTCTAACAAGTTATAGTGATGAAGAATCTGGGGTGATGGATTTTTAGTTCATTTGAGATGAACTGATGCCTTCATAGTCAGACAGTGTAAGACTTAAGACATGCATACTAAGATATGTATTAATAGATGTTAATAGGTCACTGACAGAGAAATCCGTTTTTAGCCTTTTGCCTGTGCAAGCTTACACTGAAGTTCCACCTTAAAAACCAATGATGCAAAAAAAAAAATCCAGTGGAGAAAGGATTTAAGCATTCAGCATTGAATGTTGTCTCTAGTTTGAAGTGAGTACAATGCATTCAGACTGCAGATGCAGCACCCTGGGAGCTGTAGAGGGTACTTGCATGCACAGTGCAAACAGGATCTGATGGCTCATACATGCTGATAATGATGACTAACAAACATCATTGAAGAGGGTGTTTTGTGGTTTGTTTTTTTTTTTTTTCTTGTTGTTGTGACTGGGTACCATGGTGATTTGAAGTATAAATAGGCAGATGGTTTAGATGGATAGAAACATTGGCTCTTTGTGGTATAAAATACCAGTTTGGCTGAAAAATTCTCTGCATTTCAGCATAATGCTTGCACAGCACATTTATCTACCTATGAGATAAAAATTTTATTTTTAAGGAATTAGACTTGATCTCCTGAGAAGGAGCAAAACCTTGGGGGTTTAAAGCATTTCCAAGGAAAACACCATAATGTCAGAAGCCCAATATATTTGGGAAGGAAGGATCTCCTAATAAGAGACTTCAAGGATAAAATCTTCCTTAGAGTAGGAACTACGAGGTTTGGGGATTTGTTGACACAATCTCAGCAAAGTGCTAGATGGAAATATTACACTTGTCATTTTTCATCAGTAATGCCCTAAAGGGAAATTGCATCTATCAGGCCTGTTCACAGGAGAGTTTATGTCCTGTCTAATGAACCAAAAAAACCAAAGGATTTGTTTCTCTATTTTAATTTGTTGTGTTAGCTGAAGTCTTAAATTTTATTAATTGTGTACAGTGTTTCTGAGCACTGGAGTACCTTAGGTAATTAATTACCCTGGAGTTATTGCTGCTCTCTGTGTGATAAGTATAATATTCACATGTTGTTGAGACCAGACAGCCTTGCTTCCTGCCTTAGTGAATTCAGCAGGACGATTAAAATGCAAGACCTTGCAGTTTCCCCAGCTGCAAGGAGTATGTGAAAGCATAGCCATAGATGTGGATACCCAGGACACAGACAGCTTTGGATATGACTTGGCACGGCCCAGTTGTCGGATAGGTCTGTGTGTTGGTGATGCAGTTGAATAAAGGCTGAGCCAGGTCACAAGGTGCAAGGCTGAAGGTGTCCTGGCACACTGAGCTCAGAAATCCAAATTGCTCTTGTTACTAATCCCCTCCTGTCAGCTTCCATGGAGCAATGCACGGCCTGAAGCTGTGACCTTCCCTGGCTAACCTTCCACGAGCTTTGTACACTGAGCGTGACACCGTGTGGTGTATCCCTGTGGTCAGGTGGGGTTAGCTGTCCTTCTGTTGCCCTTCTGCATGCCCAGCCGGCCCTCTGATGTCGTGGGGTGGGGAGTAGAAAAGGCCTTGATGCTGTGTAAGTATTGCTCAGCAGTAATGAAAACTTCTCCATGTTACCAACACTGTTTTCAGCAAAAATCCAAAACACAGGCCCATATTAGCTGCTGTGAAGAAATGCAACTCTACTTCAGCCAAAACCAGAACATTTATGAAGCCACTCACCCAAAGACACTGTGTATGCTAAAGTTTTCATGGCTCACAAATGAGACTAGATTAATTCTTATAATAAAACATGAAAGACCATTGTGAAGGAAGACAACTGCACTTAAGTGACAAAGTATTCTGTCCAAGTGTTCTGTCAAAGTATCACTATATGATGTCCTTAAATTCTCCCTAGGCACCCACAGATGGCCACTGCTAGGCTGCAGACAGTGAGTGAGCTAGATCTCTGATATGCCCTGGCACAATTGGTATTTTCTCCTCATGTGATGACCCTACCCATCTGCTGTAACTGTTGTCTGTATTCTGCCCATTGACAGGAAGTTATGAGGGCAGAATGGTCTTGGTATCCTGTATTTATAAAATCAAGAGAATTTGGTTAAATGTTTAGTATTCCTAGCATGAAACAATACAAATAACAATGTAGAGAGAAATGGTAAGTGGACAAGTGTTGTGGCACACGCATTTGTCTGTAGTTGGTGGTCATGCAAAGCTCCATTTCTGTCTAAATGACTTCCAAGTATACAGTATGCTGTGGTCCCATATCCACCAACAGTGTTGTATGAGGTGTTTTAAAGAATTAGTTTAAACAGAAAGCAGAGCATATTTCTCTGCCAAGCCTGCACACCCTAGTTTTTTCCTAAGGCTGGTAATCTGCAGCTGCTGTGGTACAGGGAATCACTTTGCCTTTGCCTTTGCCTCTGCCTCTGCCTTTGCCTTTGCCTTTGCCTTTGGCTTTGCCTTTGCCTTTGCCTTTGCCTGATAAAGCTGATTTACACCCAAGGTTGCTCCCTGGATCAGAGGGGATATTTTACAGGCATATCTGGAATCAGAACTACAGAATATAATTGTGATAACATGACTTGTCCTTCTTAAGACATTTTTTCACTTGTTGCATTGAGAATACAGTTCTCCCAAATGGTTTTAAAAAGCTTATGTAACTTGATAGAACATCTCCAGGTGTGTAAAAACTAAACCATACAGAAGTCCAGAAAAATGGAGCACAATGTCTTGCATTATCCTACTGTGCCATCCTGTCAGTGGCTATGTGTACCACCAATTCAACAGCCAAGCTGAAGTACCCTCATAGGAGCTGGCTATCATGAGACTCCAGATGGCCCTTCCTCCTTCTTGCAGCACATAACCTAAATATGTAACAACTCATTCACCATCACACTGAGAATCTGTTACTAGAGTGACACAATTGCTGGGGAAACAAAAGGCAGTTTGGGGACTTTTGCATAATATTCCCCTCTGAATTTCAGGCTTTCAAAAAAAAAAAATTATTTCAGCATGTCTCACGGCATCAAATAAGTAGTTCACAGGAGGATGTGCCTTCATCACTCTACACCTTAAAAATAACAGAGGCCACTGTTCAGGAAATAAATTTTCTCTTGTGTAAAGAGACAGTTTATCAGCCCACCCTCCTGCCATTGAGTCATCTTTATCCACAGAATGCTATTAAAGAGCAAAATAAGCTTCAGATTTTTTAGCTGATGAGACATGAGAGAAAAAAAGGAAGGTATTTCAAAAAGCAAAACTGAAAAAAGTAGAGTGATCAGTTCCTCCCACTGCAGGTGCATACTTGTCATTTTTGTGCCTCAGGGTAAGAGGGAGTCAGAAGTGCTTTCAATTTACTGTATTTGATTTCACTTCTGAGAGTAACAATCTGTTCAGGGACTCAAACTGTGATGCTGGAAGTATGTCAGGTTTTGAGTTTGCATTCATGAAGTATCTGGAGTGGAGAACAATACAATACTCATCCTAGCAGTGTATTCACAATAGCCTGCTACAATTATCTGTTTGGTACAGGATTTCAAATGCAGTAATTCTTTTGGTAAAATGTTTCACGAACAATTCATTTACTTGGGCCAAAATGTGAAATTCTCAATGTAATTTGGAATCAGGAGAGTGAATAAGGACAGGACCTGCAGGGCATAAGATAACCTGAAGAATCTTTATGGCTGGTATAGCACTGAGCAATCTTCTGGTTAATCATTAAAAATGAATTATAAACTGGTTGAAAAGCACAAGAATTCCAGTAAATATTGATGTATCAGCCAGAGGAGCTCAAGTGACATCTTTCCTTCAAGTTTCCTGTTGGTTGAGAAAGGAATTTTTTGGCTGTGAATCACAGAATGATTTAGGTTAGAAAAAACGTCTAAGATTAACCTTACCTTTGACTGATCATCACCTTGTCAACTAGCAGGTGGAAAGTCTTTGAAAATATGTACATTTTTTAACTCCCTTGAGAACTGGGTGGATATGCAGAATTCGACATTACCAGGCATTCATTATGTGCAAGATCCACGTTTGAATCAACCATTCTATAGACAAGAGGCTAGTACAGGAATTGCAACACACTTTATAGCCCTTTTTCCTCTCAGGGCAGTTAAATGACTGAGTATTGTTCAATCTGGTTTCTGTGAGGTATAAAAATATGATGCCATTAGATCTCATTAATGAGCTGCTGAGAGCCACACTCCACAGTAACCAACATCTTCATTTTCCCAGGCAGTAAATCAGCACTACTCCATTAAGTTTAAAGGGCTCAGGCTAATTTACACCAACTGAGGATATCATGCTGTAAACTTAGGCTCACACAGTGTACGGGTTGCATCATTCGTCACAGAATCACAGCTGTCTCCAGCTGGCAGAGAGCACCTTTTTAGGTCCTTAACACTGCACAATAAACCACAGTAAAGCAGGAAATGAATTAGAACATGAGGGCCTTGTGGGACTGTATGGTGCATGTACATTTTCTGAACATCATATGGTCTTCGGCCAGGTTGCTTATGATTCAGCCACTATGCTTGGGGATGTGGTAAAAGAGACTAAAATCTCGGTAGGATCTTAAGCTATAATGCTAAATGATAAATCTGACATAATTATAGGACAGTGTAGATACTATGCTACTCCATTTTTGCAGTCTTTGAAATCTGTCAGAAGCTTAGCATGGAATATAAAAGATTTTAAAATTGCAGCTGAATGAGAAATCATTTCTCATTGGGCTTTTTGTTCTTCTGTAGCTTTTTCAGAGTAATTTAGTTATGTTCAGAAGAGAAACAAGGAATCATTCAAAAGTGATAGAAATAAAAATTATTTCTACTGAATTAGGACATTTCTACCTTAGATAGTAAATATTTCTGCTTTCTGGCCTTTAGTGGGACTCTGCTTTAGAAGATCAGCAGCACTACCCTGAAAGAGAAAGCCTTAATGGAATTCAGAAGTCTTTGTACAGAACTATCCTGGGTTGTATGGAAAGTGTAACCAAAGGAATATATTCTATTCCATCTCTGTCACTATTGACGAGTCACTAACGATGGGTCATTCACACAGCTAAGTACACCCTCCAAAATCGCAAACTGAGCATTAAACAAGATAACAGGCAGGTGATGTGTCTTATCTTCGAGGACTCAGCCCTAATAACACCTTCTAAGGAAAAGCAGCAACTCTGTCATCCCATTGCGATATACCCCTTCCCAAAAAGGAAAAGACTGAACATCCTCCACCAATGAACTATCATCCCATTGTGATATGCTCCGCCCCAAAAAGAAAAAAACTGAGCATCCCACCCAGATAAAAAGAGCAGAGGAAACTGCACAAGACACGGGTCTACCGATCTCTGGATCTCCACCGATCTCCACTCATCTCCACTGGTCTCCAAAGGAGAGGAGCTCCACAACCACATCTCTCGCTCCAGCAGAACTGCAGCCATTATGTGATTAGGACTGCTACCACTACCCTGACCAAACAGGGTATCAGGTTGTATTGTTGCCTTGTCAGTTCAGTCTGGTGTTTGTCTGTACTACTGCTTTTAATTTTCTCCCATTAAATTGTAGTTCTGACTTGTAATCTCTCAATATTTTTCTGTGGGGTTAATTCCTCCCCTTGTTTCCAAACCAGTACAAGAACCTTTGAACATCTGTGAAAGAACACACTGGCCAACCAAAAATTTGTCTTTTACTTCCACTCTGCCTAAGTTTCAGAAACCGGTTCCTAGTAGAACTGTTGGTACTTCTGTACCCAATCTCACCTTTCCAGAACAGCTGGCACCTGCTGCTTTGCTCATCTGTAATAACAGACAGATACCATGTGGATAGTAGGCACCCTAAGTAGGCAAAAAAGTGAACAAACTGAGCCTCCTCAGCCATGTCCTTGTTATTGGTTACATAGAATACGTATGACCCAACTATTAGGAAGTTAGTTAAGAGAATAAGGAGAGGGTCAGGCTGTGAGGAGGAAAGAAGTATTTCTTTCCCTCAGTTTTTTCTAAAAAAGGAAACAAACAAAAAAAGTTGTCTAACTTTTGAAGGGTTTTGAAGGCTGACATTTGTGAGCAGAAAAAAAGGTGAATCCTGACAAAGGGGTAGGGAGAGTGTAAGGACATATCTACCTGTGGAGTTCCTAGGCAGTTCTTTGTTTGAAGAATGAAAAAGTGGAGTGATTGGTATCTGCAGCCCCAAACTTTTCCACAAAGGGACTAAAAGAACTTTACCCATGATAGCAGGAGGGAAGACAGAAAATTTACAAGGAATAATGCCATAAAAATAATCCATTAAGAAAATACTATGTGGCATACAGCATCTGTGACCTTAGTGTATCCCCAGGAAGCTTAACAACAAATCTTAGGTTCTTAAGTCTAACACCAGTAGGCAGACTGTCCACAAGGGGCAAATCTGTTCTAATCTCCAGAGGTTCCATTACAAAAGGAAAGGGAGGATTTTGCTGCACCTGCAGGTAAATTCTCTGCTTGAACAGCAGATGATTGTGAGACACATTCTTAGTCATTAGCTCACTACCAGTTCTGCTCATTAAAACACAGCTGCATCAATACAAATATGGAAAATCCATTATTTGATTGTGCTATGGACTCTTTTGGCCTGGTGCTGAAAAATGCTTTTCCAACTTTAGTTTCTGATGCTTCCTGCAGTACTGTGGCTGCATTGGTTCCCATTTGGCAGTTATATTTTGACTAAAATTATGTTAAGCTATGCCTATGGGCTTTTTAAATATTACCAGAAGTCTGTAAAACTTCAAGGGTGCTATTGTCATGTTTTTGTTGGGGGAAAGTAGCTTGGGGAAATCCTAACATGGATACCCATCTCCTCCTGTCTTGGAAGGAAGTCTTTCAGTATTTGTCAGGGCTCTGGTGTTTGGAATGATGTCTGAAGGTTTCACTTTGTGGCTCTAAGGATTGTGATATGTAGTCCAGTTAATAGATCTAGTCCTGAGTATGGAAAATGTGACTGTTACAATAATGAAAAAAGCATTTTTTCAAGAATGTTATGATTGTATAGTTTTCTTGAATGTTATTTATTATATTACACTCTGTTCCCAATGGACTGGAAATTCTTTAGGGTAGGATCACTTTTCCTGTTTCTATCAATTATCTAGTGCAATACAGCTCTACTTTTATGGTAGATTTGGGTTATGTTAAAATGTCAATAACTTCAAAATGAACTTCTTATGTTCTAATGTGCAATAGGTTGCACACTCAGTTGTCAACATGTCCTAACTACCTAACTGCTATTTTCTGTCTTGGAGTGAACCTCTTCAAATTTACAGGTTTCAGATGTGCCCCAAATAAAAATGTATAGTGGCCTCACAGCACAGAGCAACATTAAAATGATAGAATGTGACCAAACACCAATCATTTTTATAGAGGTGGATTGTAATAATTCATGCTTAATTGGATGGGTAAAACAACTGTGCCCTGCTACGAAGTTCTCAGGGATATAATTTCATTTTCTATTAAAATGCATTCCACTATGATTTCTCAGCTCAGACTGAAATTTTCTCTACTTGCCGTAGGATTAGAAGTTGAATTCTGACCCTGGACACTGCAATAAGAGCTCCCTACTGGCTTGCCCTCTGTATAACTTTGTCAAATGTGAATTTCTCATGTGGGATGTCCCATTCAGGAGCTGTTTGGACACTTTATTGAGTCTAATTACAGCATAAAAGGACTGGCAAGACAGGGAAATGAGGAAGAAGTACAGAGGAAGAAGTACATCCTGTATTTTCCAAATCTCTGTTAGCTGCTGGTGGGAAGGGAAGTGGCCACTGGCTGTTCACTGATTAGACAGTACCCCAAACAGACAGATTTTATAGCCCACAAGTTCTGTTTTAGGTGGTATCATTGAAGCAGATCTATCCTGACTCATGACATTAGCACCCAAGATTTCATGCAGCCACTGGTGCTCAGATCCTCAGTGCTGCTTCCGCAGTTTGAACCACAGCAGTTCAAGCCCCGTTGCTGGTGCTCAGCTCTACTGTCTTTGCAGAGAGCCACCAGTGTGTGAAGACACTGGCTCTTGCCTGTCTGAGGCTACAGGTGCAGGAGATGTGGCACAGATTACCAAATATTATTTATTGTTATACTTACAAGGCAATAAAAGGCTTAACTTGCAATGCTGAAGAAGAAAGTCTGATAGCTATATAGATAAATTGGGCTGATTGATTTTGGTAAGAAAGATAGGTATTGACTCTAGCTATATAAATACATGGCAAGCAGAGTGGCTCAATAACTTTAAAAATAGGTCTGTACAAATGCTGTATGGTATTTCTTTGCTTTTTTTGGCAGCCACAGGCTGTGACCTTAGACTATGAGTCAACCATAACATTCTTTGGGACCCTAGATGTTCTTGCATGTTCTTTTACCCATAAAATTATGTTTCAAGACCAGAAGAATTGCTAATTATCAGCTTTTATACCGTAACAGCAGCTGGATGAAACTCAATTAAGCAATAGGGACTCGTTGTGCTTTCTTAACATATATAAACCTTTTGTTAGGGATACATCAACACATTTCAATTCCATATGTAAATAGCTGTAAAACTGTGATCTGAAGAGGGGGATGAACAATTCACATTACTCATTATAAGCTTTGGAATCCCTTTTCCTATTTTCTGCTCCAGTTTTCACTATAGTCAATAATGGAGCAAAAAATTTTATTATTGCTACTATTTTGGTTTGGCCATCACTGTGAAAAAAACAAGTTAGCAGCATCATTTCTTTTATTTGTGATTGTGCTTCAACACTCCAGCATTCACCAGAAGGTGCAATAATGGGCACTGACAGCATAGACCCTGAAGATTTGGCTGCCAAATCACATCACTGGAGCAATGAGATGAAATTTACAACGGAGGAAATGACTAGTTTTTGCAGCTACAATTTGAATTTTTTTACCAGCCTTAAATTTTCTCTGTAGAAAAATGTCTTTTTAGACAAAAAATTATAGCCTGCAGAAAACATCTGCTAGTAAGTTGATTAATTAAAGACTACATTCCCTGAAAGCAACTGTTGTGTCAGTCAAACTGGAAATGAGAGATTATAGAAAGTATGGCTGAAAGGCTGGGGGAGAGTAGATATAATTGATGGTAGTAAAGGTTTCTGAAAGGCCTGATCTTACTTGAACAAGCCATGGTGTAGCACTAGGCCAAAAAAATGGAAGACTCATCAGTCTTAATAACTCGAGGAATTCATTAAGACACAAATGACTTAAAAGCTGTCCTGGGTGTAGAAGCCCATAATTTTCCCCAGTCAACTGCCTGCCAGACAGAAAGACAGAAAAACAAACAGACACAAAAGGCAGGTGTGTTACATCCCCCTGGCTAAGTGTAACATTCCCTGGGTCTCACTGAAAAAGCTATGAGGTTTTAAATCTCACCACTTGTACTGTTCCTTCTCAGGTAACCTCTGGGGACTGCTGGTTTACCCCAAGGAGAAGTGGGAAACAGAAATACCTTTCCAGGGACCCCTGCCTGCAGGTGGAAGCAGATGAGAGATCTCTAAGCTCCACAGGGAAATGACCCAGGTAAAGCATCTCTTGCCTCTGCCTCGAAGTGTGCCAAGCTCCAAGTCCTTATTACACCTACTTGATATTCCAGAAGTGGTTTAGGGGAACCTAATGAAGCCACTTGAAATTACACTTGCTGTGTGGAATGAGCCACGGGCACCTGTGTTTTGCACCCTCTTGGGCACGAAGCTGCAGTGTGTGGTGGTAACTCAGCCAACACTGCCATAACGCCTGTGTCTTTAATGGCATGCTTGGATGGTTGTTCAGGAATTGGAATTTTTCACCAGGTATCTTGATAATTAAGAAATAATCATGCTGGAAGATTTATGGCTCAAGAGGTCAATAATAGTTGTAATCCCTATTCAGACCTTTCTCTCCCAGGATGCTTCTGCAGGGCTGAGGGGCACTGAAGCCCCAAAACAGGTTGTTTGTAGTGATACTGCAATGAGCCAAAGATCTGTACATTCTCTCTAACCTTACCTTCATGATGATTTATTTGATTCCTTCTGTCTAATTGTTCTTTCTGTCTGTATTTAGGTTAATGAATGGGTCTGGAATGATGCATTTCAGGTTTACATTAGGCTCATTTTGGCTGAATGTGCTACTAGTTTGGCCAGTTTGGGTTTGAATACAACCAATGTAAATGGCAACCCAGGGACCACAAATACTTCTGCACCAGTCTAGCTGGACTGGCATAGTTTTGTATGTGGAAACCCCTCCCACACTTCCCCACCTATCAGGGGATACCCACCCTACTCTGTGAGGAGAAAAGTGCACCCACTTCTTCCTTGAGGGATTCAGCTTTGCAGTAGCAAAACACCTCACAGACATTCTGCTTCAGGGTCCTATTTGCCCTCTTTGAATTACTCAAGCAGGAAACTGCCTGAAGAGCCTGTTTTTTATTCAGCTTTGTGGTATAGTGCTTGGCCTCAGTCATTACAAATTATAGGACCCAAACTCCTTTCATTAAAAAAGTAATATCTCAGCTAGTAACATGACCTAAGAAAGACATATAATCACAAGGGACTTGTGCTGGTACAGAACAAGTTCTTGGAAAAGAATGTACAAATATAGGAACAATTGTTTTACTTTAATTTGATACAACAATAATTTATTGCCTTTAAAACATAATCTATAATTCAAATAGTACAAAGCAAAATAAGATTGTCTCCTTATTATAATTAACTGTTGGTAAATCCTGTGCAATAGAAACAAATGTTCACTTCAAACATAGGAAAGAAACCCCAAATATTAATTTTTATATGGATAATGTATGTTTGTACATGCGTTCTGTGGTGAAAAAGGAGTTGAAAATGGTCTAATAAGGATCTGTTATCTGATGCAGATTAAGCCTACAGATTAATCCTCAAGCATAAGAGGTAGTTGTTAGAGGAATTATTATAGGCAACCCCATAACATAAGGTACAGCCCTGAGCCTGGGAAAAGCCATTAATATGAAAGACAATGGAAATGCTAAACTAGGAATTTACTATCTCCTGGTTTTCTTTACCCTCTTTATTAAGGAGGAAAACAGAAATTAATGCAATATAAAAGGACAAATTTAAAAGGGCCAGACAGAAAAACCTATTTCCAGATATTTTAACAACACTAATTTACTCACTTGTCTGTCTGCCCCCTACCCCCCCGCAATGGAACACTCAGCATTACTTCTGAGAGTAACATAACCATGCTCTGTGTGTGTGTATACTTGTGCACATGCACATGGAGAGGGCACATTTTGGAAGCAGCATCAGACTGCAAGTTCTTGATCTTTTTGGCAGCTGGAGCATAACATTGCCTTTTAAGTAGATTTTCTTGCATTTAATTTGTTGGATTAGCATAACTAAAATGGTGGTCATAGGCCAGAAAAAACATTGTGTCTCCATCTTCTTTTCTTTATTGGCTTGCCCTCTGCCAGTATTATATTTCACCAGCTGCCAGCTGGGTGACAGACTGCCTGATGAGAATTTATCATGTTGTCCTCCGTGGTGGACACAACAACATTTCATAAGCAAAGTATCCATGATGTCATAGTTTTAGCCTCTGGTGGATATACAGCACAAAAAATAATAGCTATAAACCAGATATTTCTCGTTGCAAATTTCCTTGCTCCTTCTGGTGGCTGACATTTTTATATTTATTAATTTTCTTCCATTAAAACATGTTACTCTGATATATTCCAAAAATTAAATAATATTCTTTTTTTAAACCGATTATTTGCTCTGTTTTGTGGTTCTTCATATTCAAGAATAGGAATTTTTTTTGAAGTCCTGAACTAACATGGTTCCTTCTGCTTGTTAAGCTGATATATCCCCCAAATCAGGTCATGTCTTACAATAGTACTGGATCTACATGTGCATCAGAATACATCAGAAGAAAAAATGTTGCTTCCAAATATTTTTTTAGGGTTTTTTTGTCATTATTATTTTTTTAAGTAAATATAATTCTACCAAAGTATTTAAAATTATGAAGATGTTCTTTTTCACTCGGGGCAGTTTGAATTTTAGAGTGTCACTATTGAAACATGTCATATGTGTTTTCTTTGCATAGTTTCAAGTAAGAGAATTCCTTCTGGCATTTGACACCATGTGGTAAAAATAGATTTCTCAACCCAAAAATCTGACAAAAACTCCCTTTCATTTCTTAAAGAAAGACTGAAATTTTCCTTGAAGATGAGGGATATTCTAAACTCAGGGTGTGGCCTTTAAAGCTTCATTGGTTTCTTAAACTGGTATAATTGTGGCAAACCCCATCAACTTCAGGAGACTAAATTGTTATGCCATAAATATACACTCCAGAAGTTTACAGAATCATAGACACTTTCACCTTGTGAAAAGACTGCTGTTTTCTGCACAGAGCAGTCAACAAGCTACCTGATAGATGAGATGGAAAACTTTTGCTGTAAATTTTAACCAGTTCCTCTCAGTAATATATTCATTACTACTATCATTTAGGCTATTCTGATTCTGGAGGCTTTTATTCTGTAAAATGTGTCCTGCTGAACTTAGTTGACTGCTACTTTCAGGCTATTGTTTTGGCTGTGAAGCTGCTACTTTGAGGAAACAAGGTTCCAGTCTCAGGGTTCCAGCTTCTTGTGGATGCTTTAGGAACAACTGTGCTCCAGACTCCAGGTAATCATATGTATGAGACATGTAAGGTCTCAGATGCAGAAAATCATATTCTTATAATGCTATAATGGAAATTACATCTAACACTCACACAGTAACCAATTTAAAAAATTCCTAATAAGTGGTATTTGTTTTTGTAATCCATGACATTCCCTTTCCCCTTTTATCTAAAGCTAATAATATTTTTTAAATTTTGTTGAAAACAGGGCAAACTTTTATACATATTCAAAAAAAAAATTTTTTTCCACCTAAAGTGTGCACAATGCTACACATAATGTTGATTGTTATGCCAGGGTACAATCATGCATATATCTCAGTATGGGCCTCTCCTTCTTTAGTTGCATGAAGTGAATTTTAATTAATCGTAGCAAGGATGGGAATGACAATAGGGCAAAAATTGCAGCTTGTTTTACATCAAGCAAGTTATTCTGGTTTGCCTCTTGTATAATCGATTGTCTGTACACAAAAGATTTTTAAAAAGCTGGTCAAGGGTTTAGTGCTGTTCTACCATTTGGCATGCCCATTAAATTACTGCACAAAGCAGACAACAATGCAGATTCAAGCCCCGAGTCTTGTGTTAACTTGAGGGCATAAATGGGTCTCCAACTTTAAAAACAGTTGAACAAAAGAGCCACCATGGAGAGATTAAGATTTATTTGGGTGCTGGAGTACACAGCTGCTGCAGGGAGGAGGGACAGAGATGGCACACATCCTCAGGGCTTGCCTGTGCTTGGCACAGGTCCCAGCTGTGAGAGAAGGAACTGAGGAACTGTACAACTATTGTGCTACTCTGCTTCCTCAGGGCTGGCCCAATCCCCCAGCACAAACAGCATCAGTCCCACAGGAGACCACTCAGCAAAGGGTGTGCCAGGCTGCAGCAGTGGTCTGTTTCAGTGTGGTCTCCTGCCATACCACACTCCAAATTTATTCAGTTCTCCTGTAGGCACATCCGTGGTCCTTTCGTGTTACTGAAGAAGGGAAAGGGGATAAAATCAGGTGAGGAGTGGCCAGTTTACCAGTGAATTTTATTTCTTCCGCACACTGACTTGAATGCTCAGCAGTGTTTGCAAAGCAGAAAAAAACCTTTGACTGCTTTGATATTGTCAACAATATGGGGGTGACATAGCCTCCAGCAGAAGGCTGTCTCTTCCTACATTACTGACTCTGATGTCTTGCTTCCTATATCTGATTATCCCAGACTGCTCGTGTTTGCTAATGACTTCAGGAGTCTGTTGAGAAGGAAGATCAGCACTGTAGAAACTAAAAATGAAAGCATAATGAGGCAACATTAACACAGAAACGAAACATTTTATTGGAACTGTCTTAGAAATAAACCAGTTGTGGTGGAAAAGTGCCTACTCCCCGGGAGCAGACAGTGCAGGATTAGAGCTGAAAAAGGCAGAGTGAAGTCAGGGAACTGTTCAATACTATAGCTTTAGCAAAGACCTTAAAAATTACTGATTTTTTTTTTTTCTAATGCCACCAGGCAGTTTTCTAATAGCACATTTTATTCAACTGTCCTCCTTTAAAGCAGCAAAAGATGGGCAGACCAGTACAGTATGTCCAGCTTCTTTGTCCTAAAGACAAAATGTTATAGTGATACAAGCTGTGCTAAGTTGATTTTTATTTTTTGTCTTTGGGATTAATAAGCTAATCAGCCCACAAAACTTTCCTTTTTTTTCCCTTCAACTTACTTTTGATAAAATCTCCACTCTTTTGGGGCATAGATGGCTTAGCACTATCACAATGTAAATGTCACAATCACAGCAATGTATCATAATTTTAGCAAGTTTAAGAAAAATCTTGATTTTAAGAATATTCTTAGAGGAAGAGTCTTATAAAACCAAAAAGAAACATCTGAAGGTTAGCAACACCACATCCTTAAGGGCTTTGTTCACATTATTAGCTCAATGTTTTTGAAAACATACTTATGCTGAGTCTGTTAATGTATGACCAATACAGTAGGCATGTGTATGCGACTTCCAAACAATATTAAATCCAGATTGTTGTTGGACTTCCCACGTAACCTGAACACATGAACAGCATGAGTCTTGGAGCTCCTGACTGAGGTTGTGAGTTAACAGAAAACTTCAGTCTTAAGCATGTCAAGTATTATGCTAATTGTGCCAAAGAACTCACTTACTCACTTGGATGGTTGACATCTGCATTTGGGTCCATTTCTGTTTTCAAAGAACAATGCCCTGCTTTGTGTCCTTGTATCAGAAAGCCTTATCGACTCATTGCTAAAAGAAACTAACCTCATAATGATATGTTAATCAAAACTGAGTAATAAAGTCTGATCTAAGTTGCAAACTCAAAACTTGCCCAGACAAGCAACCTGTGAAAGGAGTCCTGCTCTGAGCCACAGGCTGTACAAAATGACCTTCAAGGATTTGCCTGTGACTGGCTGTTTGAAATCCAGTTAATGACACAATACTTTGTGTTTACTCTTTCAGTTTCTACCAAGCATGCTGTTTGCATCTCAGACTAATGCAGTATGTCTTGTGGAAAGAACATGTACACGATTTATGTGGAATGTATTAAACTCCATATATATGTAATGTTTGCTTTCCCTCTCCTTTAGCACAGCATGTTTAATGCAAAATTTTACAACTAACAGAGAAGTAAATGTCCTTATGGTGCACATCTGTGGTTTAAGAATGGTATTCCCCCGTTCAATGCCACCACTGAGACTCTCCCAAACCATGCTGCCACTCACTCATCCCCCCTCTTCCTGCTCCAGCAGGATGGAGTGGAGAATTGGAGATACAAGAGGTGAAAATCATGGGTTGAGGTAAGAACAATTTACTGGAAGCAACAATGAGATAAGAAAACGAACAGTGACAGCAACAATATTAATAACAAGAGGTATAAGACAAAGAAACTATTTACATGGAAAACTATTTACATGACCAGCTCTTCTCCACCATGCTTTGTTTGAACTGGAAATCATGCCTTCCTTCTCGGGAGCAGGAGTCCCTTTCCCTCCCCCTGGCAATGACCCGAGGTGATATTGAATAACATTAGGGTCTGGCCACAAACCCTCTTGGCTATTGCAAAAGGTTAACCCTGTCCTTGGCTGAAAACAGCACAATTACCTACACTGCCTACTGCAAAACCCACAGCAGAAACACCAAAAGAACTCACCTGAGGTCTTTGCTAAAATTTGGTTGAATTATGGCATTGGGCATCTTTAAGTGACATCTGCTTATTTACATGTGCTTTTGCATAGGAGTACAAATATGTGCACGTTCCCATATGCTCCTAGAGCTTTACAAGCTCTAGTTAATATCTGCAATGATCCCATGACTTGCTACAAGTGGGAAAGCTGAGGCATAGTACAGATTTGCCTTAAATGAAACAGGAAACAAATAGCAGCATGAGTGGAACACACTTTCCACTTACTTGCCACATGAGCTTTTTAATAGCCGTTCATACATACCTGATCTGAAGGCAGCTGTGACTCCTTACAAAGCACAGCACTATATTGTCTAGTCATACTTCTAAGGTCCATGAAACTTAAACAATCAAACATGGTGGACTGGAGCACAGAAACTTGAGTGCCAAGGGATCCTGTGACAATTCCTCTTTGTAGCTGTGTCAGCTTGTGTGCTTAAGATAAATTGCTGAGCAAGGCATTTTCTTCTGTGTCAGGCTGAGGATTTCTGCGAGTTTTGTTTCCTCTCTCAAGAACATTGTACTAAGTAAACCGGGCTCTTTGTCAGTACACTTCTCTGTATACTGCTTTTAAAGGCAGCCTGTAAGTTCCTAGCAAGTCAAGCTATAAATTTGTAAAGCTGAAAAGACAGTGATTTAACTTCCTTCCTGCTTGTAACAAAGAACCAAAATTAAATAATTGGTAATGTATATTCTCTGCTACTGCCTTGTTATGGCCCTTTTAATCCTCATCATTTTAAGAGCTGAGCTGTGCCTAGCTGGTCTTCTGGTCTTTCATTTCTAGTCAAACTAGAGAATAGTATTTAATGCAGCTCATAAAGTAACAGCTTATACTGAGAAGGATCCCCAGCAAGAAAAATAATTATACCAGCTTTACTTTTGACTTAAACTGATTTTATTCTCCTCAATGTACTGCTCCACTTCTAAATATTAACTTCTAAAAATCTTAAATAATACAGGATGTATTTCTGCCTGATTATCACTTCTTGTTCCTTTGTTTCAACAGATGGATGAGGCATGGTACACTGCCCTCAGAAGAGGGCTGGAGCCTTTCCATAAGCCCCAGACCCTCTGGCAGGGACTCCTTCTTCAAAGAGCACCTAAGGATGTTGCTGCAGGCCTTATGGAGGCCTCCCAGACTTTGTGTGCTATTTTGGTTGCTCTACCTTTTGCAGCGTGGGGGGTTCTGCATATCTCACTTTTGGTCTGGGATTTACCCATACGGTTGCTTCTGATTGGTATGAATTTGGGTCAGGTTCCTTCCTGTGATCTACAGTTAACACTAAAGACATTATTTTACAGCATCAGGAGTCTTCTAAAAAACAACTAAAAGAGGAAGTGTGCACAAAGGGGAAGTTGCCACACAACTTGGTGCACCACAGGCGCTGGAATCGTCTCTCTTGGGCACTGGGCTCAGCCCCACCTCTTGAGGCAGAGTATGAAGCTTCACAACTTCCCTACAGGGACAATTGATTTACACAAGTTGTGATTATTTCTATTCTTCACCAATTCATTAACGTGATTGTGAGGCTCTTAATGACCAAGCTGGCTGCTTGACTTCCTTCCATTCTGGGTAATTTAAAGGCAGATTCATTTTCTCAGTTGCCCCTACAGCACCCTGTAAAAAACTGCCACTTAGTGTTTGCAAAATTAACTAACTGCTACTGAAGTGTCAGAGGAGGAGAACAAACTAAACGTCAGGTCTAATTATTAATGCTATACTTCACAGCCACTTGCAGAGACCAAACTCTGAAGTGGATCCTTTTAAGTGCTGAACACTAAAAGAAAGTGTTGGGGTAGTTCCTAGTGAAAGTCATGTCTGTTGTGTTTATACAGGGAGCACTAAACACAGTCTTCTGCTAGAGAGCCTTGATGGTGAACAAGTGACTGTGTCATGTAACTTGGAACGTCTTTTGCTTGCCTGTGGCATTTGAATTGCAAAGCCAGCTAACAAAATGTTAATCTTCAGCAGTCAGCGGCTATTCGCATCTGAAACCTAAGATGGTGAAAAATGGCTTTTTAAAGTGTTTTTTTTCTCTCAAATGGATACACTGTATCAAATACAGAAACCCAATGCTCATGACACCATTTGAATTATGCTCTCTGTAAACACAGTTTGTCGTGGTTTGAGAAGTTTGGGGGGGTCTAGCTTTTTGGGTGTGGTAGGGGCCAAAAGATGGCTCCTGTAAGGAGCTTCCAGAAGCTCCCACAGCTGTCCAGTCAGGGCCTATCTCTGATGTCTCCTGGAAGATTGATGTGCTGTTTTCCACAGTTGGGCCAATTAGGAAGGACAGAAACGCCTCTGCGACAGTATATTTAAGAAGCAATCTCTGAAGTACGCATGCGCACGCCATGTAACCATGTAGTCATGTAGTTAGTAGATTAGGCAGGGGAGAAGGAGTACAGCAAATAACTAGGAAAAACAAGTGAAACATCAGATATGAAAGCCAGCAAATGATGCCAGTCTGCCAAGAAAGAGAAGCAATGGAGGAGGAGGTTCCTGCAGCATCGGAACTGATACATCTTCAAAGCCTGTGGTGAGAGACTTTAATCAAACTTGGAGCGGAGACGGTGCAGGAGGGAGTGAACTCCCACAAGAGTAGCTGTGTCTGGTGGGGACCCAGGACTTTGCTCCTGAGTCAATAAGGGAGTCAATTATGTTAAAAGAAGCCTGGTTTTATTCCTTTCCTAAGAGAAAGACCAGCCCGATGGCAAAAGATGAAGCAGAGACAATGTAAAAAGGAGTGATCTCCTACAGAAGGGGCTTTGGTCTGGTGAGGAATGGACACAGTCAGTAACGGCTTCTACTCCTAAAAGAGTTAAACTGCAGGAGTCAGTGAGGTAAAGAAGCTTTGAGTCACCCCCACCCTAAGTGTGGACCGGCCTGATTTGAGAGGAAACAGCGGCGGCAGTTTCGGGCGGGCTGCATGCCAACCTCCGCAAACCGTGAGACGGTGCCAAAGGAGAGAGAGAGAGAGACCCCTCCAGGTATCATTGCTAAGAAGAGGAAACACCTGAGCATCTGAGGACTAAACTCATTAGAGATAAAACCCCCTCCCCGGGTTCCCCTTATGATCTGGGAGGAGAGAGAGGGCTGTGAAGCTTTTGGGGAAGGAGGGGGGAATGGGAGGACGGCAGAGAAAAGAATGTTTGGGAGATGTTCCTTTGTTTTTGCTTGCTCCTTTTACTCTGTAATAAATTCACTTTATCACTTAGAAGCTCTGACCTTGTCTCAGCCTGATTTTGCTCCTCTACCAGCATTTCTTATCCTGGGTTTGGTAACACAGTTCAATTCGGAAGAGTGGAAAAAGCAGTCTTAGTGGGACCTTGGCCATTGGCCGGGGCTAAACCACTACACAGTTTTACAACTTTTCTTTCTCTGCATTCACTTACATAAATTAAACCAGCAGTAGAGCCTGCAAAAAAGACAAAGGGTTATGAAGAAATAACTCTTTCTTTATGCTACAATCTGTCGGTTACCCACTTCTGAGATAAGATATAGGAATAGTACAATTAAAAAATTGCCAGGTTTTACCTGGTACCAGGAACTTGAAAATATGTATGGATCACAACCAACAACTCATACACAAATTCTACGGACACCATCTGAAAAGTTAAGAAACTCACAGTACTTGTCACTTAGACAGTAGCTGCAACAAACACCATGGAATTGCCAAATCAAATCAAATAACTTTCTTGAAAGTCTTAATTTAAATGCACATATGGGCCCTTACATATTTAAGAGACCCAAAAAGGGATAAGGTATCAAAAAACCACCACTTCTCAATTGCACACATCCACAAAAGGGACATTAGAACATGCAGCACTGTTTCTAGATAGTTATGATGTTGACTGTATTCAGTGATCAGACTTTCCAAGAGGCCTTTCAAAAATACTTTCCACTGGAAGGAAACAACTGTTCCGGATGTTAAATTAATCTTTTCATACTGCTATCCAACTATCAACTGCAGAACTATGCCCTGACAGTACAATAAAACATTTCCATGTACTTTGATGTTTGACTCTAAAAAAGCATGCCTCAGGAGGAGAGAAAAAATTACCTACAAACTGTCTAGCTTTTCTACAGAGGACACCTTCACAGCAAACAAACATTTCTATGAAATATGTGTTTTTCCAAGTCACTTGTCTTGATTTAATGCTTAGTGTTTCCTATGTTCAAGCAATTTATTATACCAAAGAGTTTGTTAGTGAAGTCAGCCTTCAGGCACCTGTTCAGGTTGTTTGGCGGGGAGGGGGCGGGGACGACGTTTCATGTATGATAGGAAGTATTTTCTTCTGCCTTACAGAAGTGTGCAAATGTGCCAACCAGGCCGTGCACAGGAAAATTAAGACCATCCATCATACTTTCCACAGGCAATTTTTATTTCAGATGTTCAACAGCCTGGATATTCAGAAGCCTGAGTGATTGCAAAGCCTGTCTGTCCCCCACCTGCTCTGAAGAATTTTTCATTTGATATGGGCAAAGTTCAAAGCATTTTCAGGAGAGGAATAGTGAAAACAAGCAAGGCAGGAATGTAGTAAGTTGGTTTTTGCACTTCAACAGAGCAGACAGACATCTCCAAACACCTTCTTCTAGTAAGTGACAATACCAACCATTGTCGTAAGCCAGCTCATTGTAAGCCAGCTCAGAGAAGGAAGACGAACACATTTCTTCACAGACATGCTGTGCCATACCTACAGAAAGTATTGGCAGGCCTCCACTTACATCCAGGTTATAAAGTGAAGAGTGCTTCTGTAGCTGTATGCTTTTTTCCTTTATCTGAGGACTCCCACATTATTTCTTCTAGCCCAAGTATTTGTTTCTGTATTTTTTCCCTAATCTAGCAAGATTCAGCACTTACATAAAAACAGATAAATAGGTCTTCACTGTTTCAGTAAAAATCTAATTGGTAAAAAGGTATGTCCATCAAAAAGGTAGGGAAATACAAGTTGGGTTGGAAAAGGCATACTGTAGCTCACTGAGGTGCAGAAGGGGAAGAAGTGAATCACATGAGCAACATCAATTCCCTTTATGTTAATTTCCCTCTGTTTTTACAGCACTGCAAATATTTTACATTATTGCTCAAAGGCAGATCAAATAGAAGACAGAAAAAAATGTGGGAGCAGAGGGAGTATATTAAGAGAAATTTGCATGTTTATTAAGAGAAAGAAAAAGCCAGAATCAAATTTAGCTTTGCACTCATGCTGGCTAGCAGACAGTGAACAGAAATAGTTAGTATTTAGAACCAAAGGGCTTATCTGTTCATCTGGGGAGCAAAGTTATACCATTATCTTGAATACTACCTCAATAACCAATTAAAGTAATATTTTTGTATCTATTAGCAGAAAATTCTTCAGGAGAAAATAAAGTTAACTCAACAGTGAAATCTGGCCAAAGAGATTATTAATGTTGCATTGCTCTGTGATACCACAAGACTTGCAGTAGAGGAGCTGAGACAGGGATGATCTCTGAGAATTCCCTTAGTGGACACCAGCACAGCCACAGGGTGCTGCTGGAGGAGTGCACAGTACAAGCTATACCACCTTCATTAGATGCCAAAAGAGTCATATGACAGGAGTAAAACAGAGTCAAACACTTCCAGATGCCAGGGGAGAAAAACTGTTCAAAAGCAATAACGTCAATGCAAGTTGGAGCTGTTTTTACAGAAGGAATCCTTGCCTACTCTCCAAGCCTGCTGTGAAAGTAAACAATGATTTCATAACAAAAAAATGAAAAAGGGCAGGGAAGAATAAACCTAGTGAGACTAAGAACCAAACAGTATTTGCAAATATGTACAGCCCATCTTATAGCCTCTCCTGCTACTGCCTTGTATTCCCCACTCCTCTCTCTTGCTATATGAAGGCATAGAAGTTTTATCTGGTAAAGTGTTAAATCTCCTCTAGACTACAGAAACTAACTTTGTATGTCAAGGCACTATTCTTTGTTCAGCACATTGGAATGAAGTCAGAAAACAAATTGCTAGAGCCCACAGTGTCTGTAAAAACGACCTCAGGTTCCCAAAATATATTTAAGTTGCTACTTCAAATGAATATCCACCTCAGGAAAAAGCCCTAAGGTTATTGGTCTTCCTGGTATACTCCTTATGCCATTTGGTATGATACTGGTCGCAGCAATAAACTTCAGCAAAAAAATAGAGCTGTTCTTCTGTACAAAGACTGGAAAGGCAGAGCATTTTGTCTGTAATTAGCTGTCATGAATTTATGATCAGTCATCTGACTGAGAATTATTTTGTTTTGTCACATTTGAACACAAAGACTTTGTAGCATTCCAAGTTAAAAAAAAAAAAAAAAAGCTGAATTCTAACCCATAACTAATGAACCTTACATATTAGGCAGTTGTGAAAGGCACTTTATCCCCAAAAAGTACATGGTAAAATAGATACTGTATTGCTAGACAGAAACTTTAGAGGCCCCCTTACATCCTAATCTTTGCAAGACATTTTAGTCCACATGTGTTCCAGATACCATAAATGTCTGCAGTCAAGAGTTTCCAGGGGAAGTTGGTTAGAAGCTTCAACTCCCCAAGGAGTTGTGAACTTGCTAGAGAAAACTTGTTTTAAATCTGCACAAGTTGGCAGCAGTCCTTATCTGTTAAAGGACTCCAAAATACAGGGAAGACCATTAAGAGAACAGACCCCAGTTGTAACTGCAATGAGAACAGACATTAGAAGCAAGCCCAGGAACTGTTCCAAGTTCTGAGTTGATGATTTTCATTGTTACTATTTTAGAGACAGGGCTGATTGAGAATGATTTAACAACTCATCACTAAAGAACAGCCAAGAGATTATTGCTTCTTCCAAACTATGTCTATGCCTTGTAACTGCATCCCTCCCATCAGAAGCAATGTTTTCTTACCTTGAAGGGGGAAGGATTAACAAGAGTCAAGTAGTACCTCATACTACAAAAGTTATGGTGTGGCAATTGCTGGCCAAGATCCTACAGCGTCAGGGGGGAAAGCGCAATTTTACCCCAGAAACGTAATTTGTCATTAAGGAAACTACTCATGATCAGGTAATCTACCTTCTCAGTTGGAGATTACCAAGTAGTTTTGCCAGAAAGATCAAAAGCTTTATCTTTATTTAGTCCAAACTTGATCAAAGCAAAATGCCTGAAAACCACAGAATCTGCCAGTTAATTCAGCCTTAATCCTTTTCTGTTGAAGGAATGAGTTATACTTGTACAGTGGATAAGGAACATACCTGTTACTAAAAGTAGCACTCAAGCAGCATAGTGCTAAACAGTTATCAGAGATGAGTATAATCTTCCCAGACCCAGAACAGTTGTACAATTTATTTTTCACTCCTATAGTCTCCCAACAGGCTCCAGTACTTCAAGTGATTGGTGTCTTAGAGCTATCACAATTGAGTTACTACACAGAAGTAAACACTAGCTTATTAATGCCCATTGCAGGGGACTGCTGTCATTACACATGTAGCACCAGGGGCTTTTCAGCACAAAACCTCCAGGAGCAGACTGCCATGATTAGCTGCTAAGTCACAACTCCAGCATTCCCGTGTACGAGAGTAGCATCTACCACCACTCAAGTTCCACTGGCATTGCCATGAGGAGGAACTGCTAGCAGCCTGACCCTGCAAGGACCTCAGACCCAGCAGACCACACTCTGACCTGTCCCCATCTCACATGTCTGCCAACACTGCCTCTCAAGAGCTTGCAACAGTATTGAGCCATTTTAGCCAGCATCAATCCTAACTTAGGAGACCAGCTGGACTTCTGTGATAGGAGACCCACTCTGTCCATTACTCTGGGCAGAGTATTAGTCTCAAGAACAAACCTGTCACTGGCAAGTCAGTAGTGTTTTAAGTGCCTAGAATACTGCTGAAATACCTGAAGAAATACTTCATGATCTGGCTGACAGTGGTAGCGCAGCCTACTACAACTTTCAGCTTAGAAGATACTCCATTTGACTTCAGTGCTAACATAATAATAAAGAACAATACTTTAACTGCTTGACTCATTTTATTTTTATCCCCTCCTCTGCATTTGAGTTTTACAGTGGTTTTGCAAAGATCGTTCATTCTTGTAGACCTCTAAGAGGTAACAGACAAGAGTGAAACAATCATACATATAAAATCACTTATGTTTACAAATTTTTGGCAATCATAGTAACCCGTTTTTTCCTATTGCCATTGCCCCAATCATTGAAAAAGAGAGTGTACAACAATTTACATCTGAAGTATTTCAAAGTGCTTGATAGTGATTTTCCAACAAATATTTACAAGTGACCTATAGACATATGTACAGGTGTTACAAGTTGTGGCTGGAATATGGCTTTCTATGGAAAGTGCTTTATATTTGGTCAGTGTTGTTACTGACCAACCAACCCAAGGGTTACTGATAAAACTGTAATCACTAACAGCTGAATTGTTGTGGACAGGTATTTACAGAGCTGTTAAGCTGTAAAAAATAGCTATTTACACAAGTGTTCCATAAATACAGAAAGTATCTTCTTTCTTCCAAGAATGGAGGAAGTCCTTCAGCCACAAACCTGATTACTATCCCCAAAGAGTGTAAGACACAAGTAAACTGAAAGTGATTGCTGATCCAGTGCTTATGCCATATCATCATCTGTGCTGACAACAGATATCTGTAAAAAAGCAAGTACAAGTTAGCTACAATTGCACTAATAAAAGACAGAAAACAACACACATCATTGCTAATTCTGCAGGCTAGTGACCACATGCAGTGCAGATTACTCCATCTTAGGGTATAGACAGTAGTTACCTACTACAACTTTTAACCTTGATTAAAGGGTCAAGTTTTAAGTTGATTGAGCCCAGTAGTTTGTCTGCAGAGAGCAGCTTTCAAAAGCAGAGACCTCTCCTAAATTCAAGTCATGTATCATTTGGCAGTCTTTCTACTTCAAGAACTAACCTGGAGTCTCAGACATTTTAATAGGTTTACTTACTGCAGGGTAAGTGTGTCCTACTGAACTACTGTGTCTTCCAATATCAATTGTGAGGTCCTCTTCTGTAGTTTTTAGGTAGACCGGATTATCAAAATTCATGCTTTTCATGTTCTTGTGCTGCCAGTTACGCCACATGAAGTAACCAGCTGCTGCAGCCATCATCAGCAATACTGCAGGGAGACAAAGATTACAAACATGGAGTAGGATCAGGTCAAGCTCCTGACTAAGAGTGGCTTGTCTCACTACACAGGGTCCAAAAGGCTAGTGAATGCTTTACTCACCAGCGGGAAGAATGATCCAAGCTGCTGATGTTCTTCCAGCTGCACTTACTTCAGATGCTGTACCACTAGTGTTGAATCCTGCATGAGAATTTGAAGTAGTGAGCTGGCTTACTGACAGGCTGGCAGATTGTCATATGCAAGCATTTCCCAAGCCCAGAAGCTGCAATTTGATTAGCCTCCTAGTAGCACACTGCTAGAATAGCCTAACATGTTTCCTCCTGTATTAGTAGGAAGCTTTTTTTATGGTTTGCCTTCTCTGAGCACTGCTGGGATTTCATGGAACCTATAGGTTCCACACTGTCACATGTGAACTGATTCTGTTTAACACATGCTCCAGCTGTTACACTACACACATGATCTGGCCTGTGTTCTCTACTTGCATGCAAAGGAGAAAATTTCCAAGTAGGCTAGTCAGTCAGTTTGCATTTAATTTCTCTAACGTTTAGCAGTGTGAGTTATGGGGACCAGTACCTCCAGGAACTAGTCCAACAGTTGGAGATTTTTCTGTTGTGCTGGTATCTTTAGCCTCAGTGTAAGCCACAGTTGTTCCAGTACCTGAAACTAATTATAGATTGAGAACTAATTATAGGTCAGTTTATCCTGAAGTTCTGCAATGGCTTTGCTATGAGAGCCATGGTAGAGAATGTTTAGCAGATGGCAGAAATGATCATGCAGCTTGTTAGCTTCACTGGGAACACTGACATCAGTTACTCACTAGCACACTCTCAGCAGCGTTCTAGATGAAAAGTAGTTCCAAGAACAAGGCCAGCCAGTTAATCAGGAATGAATTGCAGGTATTTAGGGTCATGACCATCGTAAGCATCCCATCCCTCACATAAGGTTTTCTGAGTGATGTTTCAGTTCTACAAGTTTACTAGCTAGGTACAGCCTCGGATACCCACAGCAACCTTTTAGAGCAACTGAGGCCAGTACCCTTGGCATTCAGCACTCTAACTGTGGCAGTCAGAATCAATACACAATGTAGTAGGTGGCACCTTGGGGTTTCTAGTTCCACACCACTGGACAAACAAGCTGGCTGCATAGTCAATGCTGATGACAGTAGCAGCAGTATGTTCATCTGGACCACAAAAGGAGGTACAAACTTCCTTGGACAGCAACATTGGCTGATAACCTTTTCAACACTTTGCATTTATATCTAAAGGCACGTTAGTTTATATCCCATTTTATAACGGGATGAGTATGTTTTGTCCTTGTGCTTGCTGTCTGCAGAAAGCCATGAAAGGTACAAGGTCTTGTTGCAAATGATGATGATGATGCAGAAGCAGAGCATGGACTTTGAACAGCACCTGCAGACTCTGAGGGCTACATTAATGCATAAGATTCTCCCCTTCAAGATTAATTACATCAGATTAATTCTAGCTAAGTTGTCAACCTATACCACTGTATTTTCTTCCCTCTAACAGGTTCAGTACTCTCCTACTCCATTCCCCATACATCCTGGGAAAGATCTCAGTTGTGTTACAGTACCGGTACATCTCAGACCATCCTCCTGCAAGAAGTACCCAGCAGGACATGCACAGGTGTACTTTGGAGAATGTTCATTTATCTGAGGAGCAGGCAGACACAGGTAGCTACAGCCTCCATTTGCCATGTTCTCTTCACACCAGTTCCTGCCTGTTGGTACAGCAATTAATAGTAGTGAGCCTTCATGTTTCAAGTGTATAGTGTAATTATTTGCTCAGTAATTGTTCTAGTAGAATTACTTGTCCCTGCAGGTTATAGATTTATACCTGCTCTGCCCAAGAAAGAGGAATTGCAACTAGACCTCTCAACCCCCGTGGGGCTGCCTACATTAGAAGCTCCAAGCAGAAGTAGAAATTGACAGCTGTACAGTGAGAAGATGCCATTTGCCACCAGCCACCCAGAGCAGACTTCTTACAAGTATACACTGACTTAACTATGAACTGTATTGAAGTTACCTGAAGGCTGAACAAGTTCATGATACACAATGATGTCTTGTGCATCATTGAGGTTGTTCACTAGGGTCAGCAACTCAGATCCAGTAAATTTGTTGGCACCATAGACTGCTTCATTCTCTCCGTCAATCCAGTACACACGGTCCTAGAAGACAATGTCATCACATCCCATTACTTCCAGGATGCTATCAGTCCTATCATTCCTGCCACATACCAGCAAGAAGAGGATCTTGAACAATGATTACAGGAAGTAATTCTTACCTCAAAAATTGTTAGAGCAAGAGGATGAGGAAGAAACATGTGTGACTTCAGCACAATTCTACGATCCTGGCCATTCAAGTCCACACTTGAGAGCATGTGTAGTTTAGAATCCAGCCAGTACAGGCGGCTTTTTACAAGATCTAGGAGGGGGAAACACCAAACATATTTACTGTCTACATGAAGAAAACCTCCATAGTCTCCTGCAAGAATTGAAACACCCACAGATTTAAAAACGGTTGCAGTGCTGCCCTAGTTTCTTACCATTCCAGGATACAGAGGGCTGCTGCAGTGATGTCTAAGCGGTTAAAGAAAAGTTACTATTTCAGTATCTGAGAAGTGCTGTCTGTGCCTGTTGACATGTCTCCAGGCATGCAGAAACTTCCCTTTCTCAGAAGCTGAATAAAGTTCTCTGAATAATGACCTTGGCTTTTGCAGCAAAAAAATTGCTAAAGCTCCAGAATACCTCGGGTACAGAGAGAAGTTCAACATACCTAGAGCAATTCCATTAGGCCATTGGATTTCTGTTGTCACAAGCTGCTGTCTGTCAAATCCATTCATTCCTGCTTTTTCAATTTTTGCTGGCTCACCCCAGTCTGACCAGTACATAAAGCTGTGAAGCAGAATTTATGTTGTATGATGCACTATAGTACTGTGTAGTATCACTCTTTATTATGACCAATAACAAACAAAGGCTACCTAAGTCAGTTATCAGAACATGAAGTAGCTGGTAGGTCCACTCTTTTAAAAGAACCAGGACAAATACTCACCCAGAGATAGGATCTACAGCAATAGAAGCTGGCTCTCTCAGCTCAGAGAGAAACAAAGCCTTTCTTTTTGTGCCATCCAGGCTAGCCACTGAAATGGTCTTTGCAGTTGAGTCAGACCAGTAGATGTTCTTATAAACCCAGTCAACAGCAATTCCTGCAGGGCTGTGTATGTTGTCCAGGATTCTGACATGTGTTCCAACTTTATCACGGGTATCAATAGAGGCACTAGAAGACAAGAATTACTTGCTTTCAACCACTTCCTCCACAGATACTATATCTTGGCACACCTCAGCAAATACTGCGTAAGATTTCAGGCAGAAGACATGTGGGACATTCCACAGAGTGCCTTTTGTACAATTGTAGCAGCAGTTACTAGGAAGTGTAATAGGCAAACACATTGCTAGTTATGGGAACTTGCATCAACTGTACTTTGTCTTTAGGACACCAGGAATCTAGCTCTCATTACCGGAGACTAGAGAAATAGCTTGGGTAAGACATGGGATGGGTTAGGGAAGCACACTAGGTTCAGAAGCTAAGTCCATTTACCTGAAGATTGCTTTTTGGCTGAAGTCTGCCCAGTAAAGCTTTTGTTCAGCAATATCAGCATCTAGAGCTACAGAGTTTCTTAGCTGCTCTACCAGCTGAATGTATTCTTTCCTCTCAAGACCAATCTTCCTGATATCCCGGCGGTTGGTGAAAATTAGACATGGTTCTTTCCCTGTGAAAAGAGTTTAAGTGTTATCTGTACTTCTGGATATCCAGTCATTTTTTTACAAAATTTTTAAGAGTCATCATATTTAGTATTTGCCATTCCACACTTGCTAGCAGATGCTGACAGAGGTCTTGACTGTACCACACCTCATCCTTTTCTCCCTCGACAACTTGATGGGGAGAATCTTCCTGCCCAGGGAGCAGACACAAGCCGTTTATGTCAGGCAGCTTTAAGTACTGTATCATGGCATCATTCAAAGTGTTAGTAGTGATCAGATCTGTACAAGTTATGTCAGTAACATCACAACAACCAGTGTGAAAACCACAGTAAATATAAACAGTGCACTTGCTGACTCATATTAAAGTGGGGATATAAAAGTCATATGTCAACACTCACCAACTGCCTTGCACACCCCAGTAGCAAGGTCCATCTGATAGCCACGGCTACATTCACATTTGTAGCCCCCTTTCAGATTGATACAGATCTGACTACAAATACCAGGGTTCTGACATTCATCGATATCTGTAAAAACAACAATTTAATTTATTCTCATCTCCAATACAACCAATAGAGTCTACATTAAACTACTAGATACTTGCCTCCACAGGTTCTCCGGTCTAGAAGCTCAAACCCAGCTGGACAGTCACATTCATAGCCAATAATCAGATCTCTGCAGATATGAGAGCATCCACCATTGTTCACCAGACATTCATTTATGTCTAGAAGAGAGCAATAAGTCACTTCTGAGAAAGCATGCATATTTAGTCTTAGTTATGAAGCACTTTACCAGGTACCCATCCATTTTCTAATGATGCCTGCCACATCTGATGAAATGTTCTGCCACTTGAAGTAATATGCAAGAGACCCCACTCAAATTCACATTTGCTCAGCTAGAAGCACCTTAGCTATGTTACAAGTAGGCAGCAGCAAAGATTGAGGCTCCTGAAGTTTCAGTGTTACTAATGCATTCCAGTGCCTTCTGGCCACAGAGAAGTCATCCCAACAGCCAGTTTGGCTAGGATAATAGTAGCCAATTAACTAGGTTGGTCTTGGTGGTATGTTTGTCACCAAGAAGTGCTGATGGGCATCCCAGCTGACATCTGACAGCTCAAAGGCTATATCCAAGTGTATCTAGCAGTCAAAATTGTGCAAAGACTTTATTCACTTACTACACTCCTTGAGGGGCTCATCACTCCAGTCCTTGCAGTCTCTCTGCTGGTTACACACTTTATTGATATCTATGCATTCTCCACTTCTGCACTTGAATTTGCCAGGTCCGGAGCACTGAATAACTGACATAATGAAGACTGTAAGGGTGACTACCAGCTTCAACACACATTCTGCAAAGACTTTATTCTTGCTTAGTTCCACACTTACCATTGTTACAATTTGCTTCATCAGTGCCATCCAGACAATCTCTCACACCATTGCACTGCCTACTCCCATGGATACAGTTCCCATCTTCACATCTGAACTGGTCCGGTCTGCAGGTCCGAGAAGCTGAGGACACAACCATTACAGACTTTTACTCCTGAGGTTTATTGAAGCAAAGGAAATAAGAGGAGTCAAGCAGTATCTCCTAGAGAAGGACCAAGTGAACTTACGGCAGTTGATTTCATCACTTCCATCCTTGCAGTCAGGATCTCCATCACAGCGCCACTTTTTGTGGATACATTCACCTGAGCCACACTGCACCTCACTGGCAGAGCACTTCACAGGAGGTGCAGGCTGGCGGCCACATTGCTCTAGAGACTCATCTGAGTGGTCGGAGCAATCAGCATCATCGTCACACACCCAGCTGATGGGGATGCAAGTCGAGCTCTTGCACTGGAACTCATGAGCTCCACAGGTAGGAGGTGCACATTCCAGCTCATCACTCCCATCACTGCAGTCATCTTGACCATTGCAGACAAAGCTCTTGGAAATACATTGCCCACTGCTGCATGTGAACTCTGCTGGACTACAAGTCACATTGCCTGGGGTAATAGGAATAAGAGAGATTAGTAAATTATCACAAGAAGGATGACTTTTGTGTGAAGGTGTTTTGTTTTGCAGGTTTTTCATTGGCTGTTAGCTGACAGAAGATCAGCATCCTGTATAAGGCAATAGGGAAGCCTAAATGACCACCTACAGGACACTTGGGTTCCACAGACCATCCTTCTTGCCATTGGGCATTATGAGTGATAAGCATCAGATTTGAACTACTGAGTGAAAAATACCCTTCTAAAGCAGCTAGGCCATCCTGTGCTTCAGACTGCAAGCCTTTCAGGAAACAGGCACTAACCCTGTGAACCAGAGAGAGAAGGTAAGAAAATTGCTAACTCTGGAGTACAGACTAAGATTAAGCTAGTCAGATGGTCAGCATGTGCTGTAGTTTGATATTGAAGTGTTTTTGTGCTGGTCCCCAGGACAGCAGTGGCCCATTTGCATGGACCAGTGTGGATAACAGACCGAGATCTTGCCCAAGTTGACTCTGTGGTTAAGCACAACCATACAATTTATGTCAATACAAATCATGCTGGTTTAATAGCAATGTAGCTAGCATCTCAGTATGCCTAGGCTGATAGTTTTATCAGCTTCATTAGAGACTGTAGATTTACTTGTCAGAATAAGGCAGTTGTTTGCTGAGTAAGGCAGCCACTTCACAAACATACAGCAAAAGTCTGGAGATTTGTGTCTCATTAGGACATCCAGGTAAGGTGGTTCTGATGAAAGCCAGCCCTGTGGGTTTGGTTACAGCAAATGTCTCAGGACACCTCAGACAACTCATATGTATACCAATTCTTTTGAATAAGCCAGGAACGCTGCACTCTAAAGCTGCAGTGGCAGCTCTACTTGTGTACCAGCCTGAAGTTGTCCCCCCATGCCCTTGACACCCAAACACCAGAAATCCAGCTTCACAGAATATTTCAGGATAGGACTATAAAGCAGATCAGCTATGCCCTTAGCTAAAAGTCAGTACTACGCTTTTAGGAGAATTTGTTAATGTAAGCAGCAACTTCAGAAATTCTCCAGAGAACAAGTTCTGACAGTTGACCTGCCAGGTGACTAAGCCTACCTATGGCTGCTGCCAAAATTAGCAGAGAAGAAAGACACACGTTAAATAGCTTACATTACCTTAGTTCTTAACTTAGCAGGATAGAAAAGTGTTAGAAAAAGTTTGCTTTAAGTGGCTGCAGAACAAGATGAATGTAGGAGAGCTATAGATATTACAAAAAATGTATCTTCCCAGGTATACAGCCCAGATGTTTCCTTCCAGACAAGTCAATTTCAAACAGAGTTATGCAGCCACCATTTCCTTCCTTACCACAATTCTCTTCATCTTCTCCACTGTCACAGTCTTTTTCACCATCACATTTCCAGGACACTGGGATACACTGAGTTGACTGAGGACCACAGCTGATTTCATTTACCCGGCACGTTCTTGTATCTATTGAAAAAAGTTTAAGTTCAATATAAGATCTACTGATCTGGGGTTTCAGCAGTTGTCCTGAAAATTGAGACGGAAAGGCTTCAAGTCTAGACAAAGATGCAGTTATTTAGATGTCAGCATCTGTGTGAAGTTTATGGGAAAGATTACACTATTTGGCAACCTTTACTGTGTTCAGTAAAAAAGATGCTTCCAACTCCAAATAGATTAGTATTTTAAGAGTATCTTTGTAGTGGTAGCTTTGTGGTTGCACACTGGTTACACTGGAGAAGCTCCAGCTACAACAAGAGGTAATGGCAGGAGTAATGCCAAAGTGCCGTAGGACTTGGGGCTGAAGTAGTCCCCAGTGTGGATCCTATCGATACAGAGAAATGACACTTCCTGGATCTATATTCCTTGATGAGTTATGACTTCAGACTGGAGTTGCTAATCATGAGACTCAGTCAAGCCTCTGCACTACTGCTTCCATGCCCAACATGCAGTCAGACACTCAGTCCCTACACTAGCTCTGGTAGCACTGGGGCTCCACTTGCAAAGTAGCTGCCTTTCAGAACAGTGATCACTTGGTGGACAAGCCACAGTAATGGTCAGGCCTGCCATGTTCTGCTTGCTGCTTTTGGCTGTAAAACCTTGTCCTTGCTATCTTTTTACAGCACAAGTGAAGACTGCCCACTCAGATCTGCATCTTTTTAAGCAGTGAAAAGCCTCCTCAAGATCCTGACATGGCCAAGCCAAGCACTTAGGAAGGTGGTCCCCAAGACAAGTTTATCCTTCCCTTAGGAGGAGAGCCAGACTGCAAGCAGGCAAGAAGTCAAAATGCTACTTGCCACAGGCTTGTCCACACCACGTTCACTTACGGCACAGTTCAGGATTCTCGTCAGACCCATCTTCACAATCTGGATCCCCATCACACTGCCATCTGTTAGGCACACACTGACCACTGAGGCACACAAAATCAGATTCGGCACATGTCTTCTTCACTGCAAGGGAGAAAGACACTTTGTTTAGAGACTGGAGCTTAGCTTGTTTATTGCTGACAGTGATAAGCTTCATCGCCCTAGGAAAGTTACCAATAACCTTAGTTCATGGATGTCTGGTGTTGTCTCCCACTAGTCTAGTAACAGTGCTGTTTAACAGTTCCCACGGAGTTATTCTGTGCACAGAGAACCATTTATATTCATCTAATCAGGCACTGAAGGACCACTATTGCTGAGGAGACTGAGCAGGTTAGTCTATATTAGCTGCTGCTTTGAACAGACTTGAGTTAAAATAAGGTCTATTGATATTAATATTTAGGTTTTGAACTCTGAGTTTATTGTCAAGGCATTTGATTTGTCATTACACAAGCATGGTACTATGTAACTTTAGGGTAATAGTTTAGGTCTGCTTGAGCAGACTGGTGGTTGAATCACACCAGTGATGGATATTCAGTATGTTTTGCCTCGTCTCCAAGTAAATATACTCATCTATCTTGGCTTCTATGTCTGCTTAAAGCAAGGGTTGGCAGCCAAAGCTGGGCTTAATGTTTATAGGAGACTCAGCAGAATCACTTTCACATATAAAACAGAGCATTTAACCATGGTATAGCCAACAGCAGAGTGCTAATAGCAAACATTTTCCATTATGTATTCAAGAAACAACTGAGAAGAGGCTTATATTCTGTTCTTGTCAGTCATCACCCTCACAAATGAGGAATTTTGATCACAAGCTTTGTCTCAGTTGCTAATTTCAGAAGAGTTAGATAACACTCAGGAAAATTCAGCTGCCTCAGATGGATACAAGGAATCAAGACAGCCACCTGATTGTTCTAGGGAATTTGTCTTTCTATTCTGACTGCCGGAAGTGCTGGACAGGATAAGCATCTCTCCAGCTATTCACTGTTAACTCTCCAGTTCCAACTAGTAAGTACTACTACAGAGGTATTATTTTGATTACTTACCACAAGCACTCTCATCACTCCCATCTAAACAGTCTTCATCACCATCACATTTCCAGATTTGAGGAATACAGCGTCCATTACTGCATGCAAATTGGGATTCCTCACATTTTGCTCTTGCACCTTCAATGAAAAAAAGGAATCTAAGCCCCTATGCTGTTTAGCAATACTTTCTTGCTTTTCCCACTGCTGATCAAGAACCTACCCAGCTTAATACACTGTGTAACATCAACATGAAACCGGATCTGAGCTCCAAGTCTTTGCAGTCACCTTATTCAATCATGAAAGCTGAGCCAAAAGCTATCCTTCACAGTACAAGAGCAGAGTTTAAGCACTATGACAGTCCACCTGCCAAACAGCAGCAAACCAGTCTCAATGTTGTTCTTACTCAGTTTCCCTCTTCAAGGCAGGGTCAAGTCTGCAAGAATGTGTGCACACAATGACTTCTGCTGTCTCACACCTACCACTGCATTCTCAAAACTCTTCAAACTTCAAGCTAACTGGGTTTAAATTTGATTAATGTCAAGCTGGATTAGCATTTCAGTGCTCTGCTGCTAACACACTACAGCAGAATCCCTGAGATGTCTGTAAAGGTAGCTTAGATAATTGCTTTGTAGCTGAGCAAGTTCTCATGCTTTATGTTACTCTTTAAACAATAGCCGACATTCCTTAATATACACTAAAAGTGTGATGCTAGGAGAGCAAGGTAATTTATCACTTCCTTCTGGAATCAAGTCCATTGCCTCACAACTGGTAAGTCTTGATTTTTTAGTACACTTGAGCAAGGTACTGCTTTCTGCAAGATCCTTAGAATACATTTTCCAGGGTATCTTCAGCTCTACAACTGTATGACCCCATCCCTCAAGGGAACATGCTTTGTCTTGGAAGCCTTGTTATAACAGCAGCAGCCTGCATCTTCTGCAGCGAAGCCAGAGCTGTTCCACTTAATGCACACAGGCCAGTATGTAAGACTGTGCATTAGTACTGGCTGCACGTGCTGGCTGCATGATGCAAGACTCCTGCTCCTTCTTGGTTTATTGCATAATTCAGTGAGGATGCTTTGTCTTGGCATTCCAAAGCTCAAAGGGCATAAAATTTTAGTAGAGTATTATTTGCTATTTTATATCTTCTCTCTATGATGTGCAAAATGCAAGACAGTTTCCAAGCAGAAGGAAGGTACTCAGCCATTTCACATTATATTGGCTAGCCATCAGGCATGAGGCACTCACAAACGCTGGACAGCACATGCAAAAACAACATGAGCAATTCTACCTGCTGAATGTCTCACATAAATTCATGACCAAAGTGAAAGACTTGAAACAGCAGCTTATTGAGTTCTGCTAATGTTTTAGTAGCCTTACGGGTGGAATAAAGCAGAAACGCTAATCTGCTTGTCAGAGTAAAGCCGTTAACAACATTTTCATGGGAACTGTGTTCAAAAAGTGACAAAAATTAGAACATCAGCTCTTGTGTTTACTGTTTCCATCCCCTGTTTCCTTTTCCGGTTGGAAATGACACCAGCATGCACTTTCTAATAGCGTGGTTTTGTAAAGCTACTACTACTCTGTCTTGAGCTGTCAATCAATTAGCTTTCCTTGCACAAGAAGGTACACCACAGCAAGGTAAGAATGGGGATAGAAGCCACAATCTTGCTTGCTCTACGTCTGGCGTCACCTTGTTGTCCAGCAACCTCTAAAGGAAAGTTAGAGTTGCAAGCCCTCGTCACACATTATTTCAGTGTTTACTGTATTACTACATAAAATATACAACAACTGACTCCTACTAGTTTTGGGACTTTCTCATCCAGACATTCAGAGTGAGAACAGCCAACCTTTCCCAAAATAGCATACAGAGATATTAGACCTAAGCCTGCCACTAAGGAGATCCCAAAATAACTCCACCATCCTTAGTTACTCTATTTCAAGCTAGAATAACCAGAAAAGGCTTGCTTAGACTGCCTAGTACATTGTGACTTACAAACATATCATTTTGACCAAATGCTACAGGGACGCTACACACAAGGCTAACAGAAACCATAGCTAAGTTTGGAGTAACAGCTATAACTCTACAACTACAATCCTTACAACAAGGCATTCTAAGAAGATATCATTGCTTCTGCAGCTGACACCAAGTGAAATGTCAGAGCAACTACTTTTGATAGCCCACAAATAAGTAAAAAAATTGACAAGGCCTAACACCCACACAGGTGCATAAAGGTAAAGGTTAGCATCTGCTACTGCTCCTGAAGATGTCTGTCAAACTCTAAAGGCCACTTCAAATGTGCTCAGTTAAGATGGTTAGTTACAGCCAGTAACTGTGATCCCCTCTCTTACACCAGGTACAGTTCTGCAATGCCAGGCAACCATTTAGTAATGACATTACCAGTCTAATGCACTGCTATTTGAAGCAACAGTCATACTGCAGTTGCACCTTCAGTCACTAGACACCTAATGATTTTTGGATCAGCATCAATTAGCCACTAATTCAAAGTTCTCTTTATGTGCTACACATATACTAGAAGCATCTTCACACATTTTCTCTTCCTTGGAATACAGCTAAGGCTAAAAAATGTAGACAACCAGTAACATCACAGAGTGTGATTGCTAACACATATTATTTTACTATTCCCCGGGTAACCAGTTACTAGAAGTTGACTCATAAGCAGCAATGGGTGTAGGGTGAAGGAGCACAGTTACACTGACTACCCAAGTTAAACGACCTTTCTCCATATCTCTGCTATCACTGTTAGTCTCAGCCCCTTAAGCAAGTTGCCAGATTACTTGTCTGGGCAGCTTCAAACATGTGACACTTGTGTACTGTCATCTGACACCAAATCCCAGAAAAGCTTCCAACCATGATTGGGAAACCTTGAGAGAGCTTGTACAGAAACTAGTTTAGGCTTCTCCTAGACCCTGGCAATTGCAACTACTAGTAGAAGAGAGCTCATGGGACCACTAAGTCAAATTGAGGAAACCATCAGACTAACTTGGTTAGCTAGTCTACTATCTAATTACCCTCCACTGCATCTCTCTTGTGATGATTTCTGAGCACAGTGCAGTAGCAGTTTCAGTGCCAGGCAGTTTGGTCCTTCATATTACAGCTTTTTAACTATGTCTGTTGCAGACCTGGCATGGGAGCAACCTACATGACTGGGAGATGAGAGGTGAAATTTCTCCTCTCTCTCTTTGCATGGGGACTGGATACAACTTGCTTGTTGGGCTCTACCTGATAGACCTGATGTATGAACCACTGCACACCGTTAGGAAACACTGCCAAGATTTGACACTCAGGCCTACTTTAGGACAATGGTCAGGAGATTTAAGAGCTATACAACGAGGCACCATCAACTGCCCACCTACTACCTGGGAGAGTATCCTGGGGCTCAGCTCCTCAAGGAAGAAAGGAGTCAACCAAATGATTACTACCTCCACTCAAGAATAAAATATTTTTAAATGACCATCCAACTGGCTCAGTGTGCAGGACCCCTGCCACGGGGGCGATAGCTTCTACGCCAGGAGGCAGTCCTGGAGCCAGCCACGAGCAGCGCTACTGGCGAGCACCCAGCCCCGGGAGCAGGGACCCGGCGCCGGCAGGGCTCAGCCTTGCCACCAGGTGGAGATCCCTTGTGGTGGTTACCCCGGGCCCCGAACTAGAGCCATGCCAACACCGCTGGGTAACACAAAGCCTAAGTTGCACTGCAGTTTGACAGCACCTTTAACGCCGCAGGCTTCCCAAATGCTCCTCTTCCTCCTTCCACAACAGAGCCCCACTCCTTCCCGACCCTCCCGCGTTAGCCCCAGCCAGGCAGACCCTCCCCCTCAGCATCGAGCAGAGATCCGGGCCCCCCCGCAGCAGGCGGGTGGCTCCCGGGAGATGTGCTGCCCGGGGCTCGATCCCCCCTCAGCGCTCCCGCCGCCCGGGCCCGGCGGGGAAGGCGGCGCCTCGCCCGGCACGAGGAGCGGCGGGGCCGGCGCAGCGGCAGCGCCCCCCTGCCTACCCGGGAGCCCGGGC
>VZRZ01004551.1:276415-357242 GCA_013398175.1 Climacteris rufus
CCCCCGCGCCCCCCCGCCCGGCCGTCCTTCCGCGGGGCGGGGACGGGCACGGGCACGGTGCGACCCTGCTGCCAGACCCCGCGCCGGGGCGGCACAGCGGGGCAGTCCCGGCGAGAGAGGGTCGGGAGGCGCGGCGGCAGCGGCGGCTTTGTTTCTCCTGCGTCTCCCCAGAGCCACTGCCGCCGGCCACGGGGAGGGGGGATGCGGCTCCCTCGGCCCGGGCGCCACAGCAAGGCGTGCCGAGACCCGCGCTGCGCCCTGGCCGCCTCCGAAGAAGCGTTTCTTCCACGCGGTGCCCGCCGCCCCATGCGCACACGCCCGCGTTTGTGTGGTTTTCCCTCCCTCTACGGCGGAACTTGATTTAAAAGGAAGCAGGGGCGGCTCTCGAGGGGAAAAAAGCACTACTTTTGCATTATCCGATCCATGGATCGTAGTTATTTAGTAACTGCACAAAACGATATGTCACAGTCGTGCAAGTACAAGCGTAACCTTTATTTTAAGGAGGAGAATTGGTAGTTTTATTCCACATTTGTAGCATTTGGTACATCCAGTCACGTCTCGGTGAAATATAGGCAGAAAAGAAGGGCTGTTAAAATGCACGCTTAGAATTCGAAATTGTGCTTTCTGAAGTCCTCCATTTTTTTTTTTTTTTAAATTTACATAGTCTTGCTAGTTTATGGTGATACTGTGTGCTGTGCTTTCAATATTGTAGTGCAGATACAAACTTCTGCAAGCAGCTCCATCCAAAAATGATGGAAAAGCTGGTTGCTGTTTATTTACTTAGAAATGAAGTATTCATTTATCAGTCTAATACTGTAAGTCTTTTCCAGTGGATGGTTCCTCCAGTGAAGCAAGTATCTTTGAGCTTCCATGTTTCCTTCATGTCATAATGTATTTCTTTGTATGTTATTTGCAGAGTGGAGTCCTTTTCGAGTCGTGTCCAGTTGTATCATGACTGCGCTAAAGACAAACCATTCTACCATATGAATAACTTTGGAGTGGCCTATCTCTTGTAGTTCATATAAGGAATGACTGTCCACCTCATCCAAATGGGCAAAGAGTTGATGTATCAGAGACTTATTTAAGAAGTCAAGATTTGGTTTTGTGTAACTGAAACACATCTGGGGATTCTATTTCTCATATGTGTGTAAATGTGAAGAGAGCAGTTCCTAGTGTTTGCCTCCCTACAGCCCTTCTACCTCCTGGCCTCAGGAGCAAAGACTGCTTTCCCAGCCTGCCTGGTACATGGCATTAGATGCTATGGCCTTGTTCTGGCAAACATACGCTGCTTCAAGAAAGAAAAATCTATTGTGTACAAGGGGGTTGGCTGATGTCCTCAGGAAGATGGCTTAGTGCAAGTGGTACGCTGAAAGCATTGTTCTCCTTGCAGATCTTCAGCATGACATGCTGCCTTCAGTCAGGTGCTCACTGTTGGATGGTCTGCTGTACTTTGAGCTGAACATCATTTCCACAAATGTCCTGCTATCATTACAGAAACATTTTATAAGTCATACGGTGAGTGCAGTGATACACAAGAAGACTCCACTCATCAGAAATACAGAGCTGGACATGTCTTGGTGTATCTTGGTAGTTAATGGCCTTCCTTGTTTGTCTGTGAAAGATACAGATTTACCAAAGGGAGAAAAATTAGTCTTTGTGCCCTGCAGTATTGATGCTTCATGAGCACCTGCACCTAGATTTGTGATGAGGATCCAAATTTCTATCTTGGATGTACCAAGCTCTTTGTACACCCAGGGTTTGGACTCCAAAGCAGAACTTGATGTAAAATAATTTTTATGGTTTCAACTAAATTAAAGTGCTCGAGTAAGTAAGTGAATTAATCTGATAATCCAGAGGTTTTGCTGGAATCTCCATAAAAGGATCTCAAAAAGAAAAAAATTCTCCTTCCTTAGCACCATCCTTATAGGAACTCTGTTTAAGACAAGGGCATGTATCCTGTTAGATGCTGTGTGATGACCGATGAGATCCACGGGAGCCATCTGCACTGAGGTTTTGTGCCTTTCCAGCAGCTGTAGTCTTGCAAAGCAGCTGTAGTCTTTCTTCATGTGGGAATGGGAAGGTATCTGGGGGCATCTGCAGTATGTATAATGAAATAGAGAGTCCCTTGTTCATACAGACAAGGATACAAAGCAGAGTATATCTGTACAGGACAATAGAGTAAAAAAAAAAAAAAAAAAAGTGAGTTTCTATCTTTTGAAAATACAAGCACATGTGGGAATAACAGCCCTACTGTGCTAGTGATAATGTAAGAGCAAAGCACTCAGGATGGTCTAAGGTTTAGGAAAGGTGCTGAATTTTGTAGGGAATGTGAGCTAACTCTTGTAATTGCATCTCCTTTTTTCATCATGTTGGGGAAAATGCATTGACATTGCTTTGTTTTCATTTGTGACCCGCAGTATTTAGTTTCTGCCATATGTGTTTGAGTTGAACTTCTTTAACTTTGGGGAAGTCAGGAGGCTGCAGACAGCAGGTAGATAAGAAAGTGGGTGTCAGAGGGCACAGAGAGGGAGTGTGAAGGGAAAGCTGACATTACCACCTCAGTTAAGCAAGTTCCCACAGTCAAGTCATATATGATATTAAATATTATGCATAATTGTTTTATTACTGCTAACTGTTTTTAGAGAAGTCTCCAAGTCTCCGTCCTGTTTTCTGGCCTGTAACTGGCGAATATTCTTGAACATGTGATGCTCCCTTGAAAAAGCTGGGAAGTATTGCCAAGAAGATAGGTGAACCAGTTAGGCATTGCCTTCACCTTAAAATATGGATACAAGTAACAAGAAAAGGCATCGTATTACTTTTCCTTTTAAGAATTGTGGTGGGTATTTGGCTCCCTGAGACTTTCCAACATCAATTTACCTGTTAATGCACTTGGATGGATAAGTGGTTCCATCCTTTGGTTTGGATCCTTTGGGATAACTAATTTACCCTGTTGGCTATAGATCATTAATTTACCCTGCTGGTAAAGTCAACTTACAAGAAAAAATAAAGAACAAAAAGGACCTTCTGGAGTACAAATTATATGAATTCAGTGTCTTTTGTGTTCCTTTCTCTTTTTGCTTTAAAGACCATATAGCCTCAATTTCTAAATTAATTCCTGAAGCACTGGGATTACTAATTCAGCCTCAGGTCTTAAATCAATGAGACTTTTGCCTTCGGGTCCTTTGGTGAAGTACATGAAGTGAGGATGTGCCTACAGTATTCAACCTAATCTAATAAAAGGAAAGCCTCATGGGTAGAAAAAGCAACAACCATGTTTCATGGGATAGCACCCTGCTTTAGGATCAGTTGCAGAAATATTTTTTTCATTGTGTGCTGGCATCAAAGACATTAACTGCTCCTAAGATTGCATGCCTGAACTGATAGTAAATGAAGGAGGTGTGTTCATGACTGTATTTTGGAAGACAGAGCCAGGATCTGTATTACTGACTTCAGAGGAGTTGTACAGAGGATGAGAGAGAGAATACATCCTTTGGGAATAATTTAAAATAGGTATGTGCATGAATCCTGATTCATGTGATTGCGTGTCTGTATCTAAGGGATAAATTGGCCTATTTTTTCCTTTTTTTTTTGGTGGGGGGAGGGGAGGAGGCTTCTCTGCAAACTATGTGAAGGTTTATACTCTTGTTCAAAGGTCCCGCTCATGTCCGTGTTCTGTGTTTTGTCTGCAGCTTCAGGCAACAAAAAAGGAACAAAGAAACACAACTTTGCAGTAAAAGTGCACCTGTCCTGTGTTGTTCTCAGGATATCTAGCAGTGAATTAGGATGAACCGAAAGGTCCCCCTTAGCCTTCCCACCACTATCATACAAGCAGTAAAAATGAGGCAGAACTTCAGTTTTGCTGGTGATTTTAATCCACCTTTAATTTTTTTTCTAATGGTTAGTCGTACAGAAAATGTATAGTTCATCTCTGAAATGAGATAGAAAATATTTATTTCTTTTGGGTGTATGCTTCACAATGGCTGAAACAATGGTTACAACTCCTGATATCATCATCAATTGGAATGTGCTGCTGATTTCTGTGAGGACAAGATTTCCTCCTCTGTGTGACAAATTAGTCAGTTGTCCTTGTATGGTCACTTATTAACGGGGTTCCCCTGTTTGTAAGCCTGTCTGATATGAACACAAATGCATTTTGCTTAGTGTTAAAGTATTGGAAGACATCATAATAGATATGCCATGTTAGGAACAGAACCTTGGAAGTATTTGATTTGTTTTCAAAACCTAAGTTTATGTTTCATTGGTGGTACTGTGCAGTGTGTAAGCCTGAAAGTGAGAGAATTGTAAGCCATGCTTTACAACCAAATTTTTCACTATTCTTTTTTTTTTCAGTAGTATGTGATAAAACCGCCATTATGAAAAAAGGACCCTCCGTTTCTGTCAGATGTGGCACAGAATGTGGCTTCAAAATATACTCTTACCAATTTTGCAGCTGTTTGGCTACTTCCACTGTTTGTGTTTCTCTTTAGAAATGAGAAATTCTTTAGAATATCATGCCCTCATGTGACACCAGTTCTGTGTGCTTAGTAATAAACCAAGTAGAAATTGATCTTGCTGATACTGCAAGATTTATTTTAAGTATACATAAGCTGGAGTATATTCTAATCAGATTTTCCTGTGAGAAAACCTCTTAGTATGAACATGTATTAGAATTCCATCAGAAGTGCATGTTTGTAAAATTTTCTAGTGGAAAAAGAGGAATTTGAAGTTTGTTTTTCATTAATGTACACTGCTTAACAGTCTCTTATGTTCACCTTTGTGGAAGCACCTGCGGGAAATCTGACATTTGTGTTCCAAAAAACCCTATGGTAAGTGGAGAAGGATATTAATATTTGTTTTCTTCTTTGTTAAGGATGAAAAATTATATGGTGTGTGATAAGAAAATAACAAATGTGATTCATTAAGTGGTTTAAAACTTCAGATCATGGTATTTTGCCTGTAGAGCATAGGAAAGAGAAGGGGGAGCAAGACATTACTGGCAAGCTTGGAGTGGGTCATGATGTTCTTGCATCATTTTGGGAATGTTCAGATTTATAGCATAATGTACAAACAGAATACAGTGTATTAGCCTGAATATAGAAATTCCTCTGTGTGTTCTTGGTTCACACAAAGGTAACAGAAAACAGTGTGTACTTTTTTTTGCAGAAAACCAGTGTGTGCTTCTGTGTGAGGATAAGCAGTAGAGGACCATGAGAAGGGAATTCTCAGTGTTCTGTGCAGAGAGGCTGTGGGACTTGCTGATCAAAAGAAGAATGAACTAAGGACATGGTGAGAGAGCTGCAGTGGGCTTATCACTTTTTTGGACTAACAGTGCGTTGTGTTTTCCATGTGCCATAGTTGTCACAAAAGTGATCTGTTGTCACACTCTGCATTGCCTGCTCACATTTTAAATGCAAATATCATTTTTCACCCCTAAGGGTGTTGTAAACTCTTGCCATTTTCATTCAGTAGCCCTTCCTCTTCTCCATATGTTTAAATTTCACAGTCTATTTTTTGGATACTCTTGTTAGAGAAGAGGTGTAATATTCGACAGACAAATGGTCAAGCTCGTCTCTGGTGCAGGTGGTGTTTGGCAAGAAGTGGTAGACAGATTTATAAACTGAGGTTTCATATAACAATATAACAGCAGTTCCTTAAATTTTAATATACCTTGCAATTGATCAGTACTGATGCGTTTGCATTTATATGCAAGATAATATTCTCCATACTGAAATTTTGTTGGATTTTGCTTACAGGAAATTTCTTCTGTCAAATGAAATGATGCAATGAAATACAGTTTCTGAATCTATTTCAAAAGTATAATGTGTATAATGTAATGTATCTGTCTATAGCATTACATAGACTCCAATTCTGCAGATTGACAATCAGCTTTCTTAGGCCTGGGCTGTCTTAGGACATACCCAGATAAGATAGATGTAAGTGTGCTCTATTCTTGTAAGGTCAATTGTTTCCTTGTTACGACGGATTTCAAAAGAAAATGGAGGGTTTCTTTATTATTTTTTGTTTACAATGGCATCTATTGTAAACTTTATCATGAGTACTCTGATGTTGTATTTCTGCATTACCTAGTTCCCTTCTAATTTCCACACAGAATTGGTTTATATGTTTATTTTGTTCCTGTTTTATCTGAGACTGACATTCGTGTTCAGTGATTGTGCCTGACATTCTTCCCTGTCCTGTCTTAGCTCCCTCTTTTCCAAGCTAAACTAGCCAAACTCTTTTGGGCTCTTCATTGATGATGGACCATTCCTCTAACCATTGTTTGGGATCATCAGGCCCACTCCCAGCTTGAATCCGCCTTTCCTGAGCTTTACTGAACAGAAAGGTGGGTGATGCTCCAGGGCTCGAAGAACTCCATAAGAGGACTTTTCCAAGTTTTCTGTGCTGATATTAGGCTGACACTGATAATTTTCCATGCTAAAAGTACCTTGACTGACATCATGTGCTCTTTCTCTGGCTACACCAGCTGGCGTTGTGGTCTCTGCTGTATGTGTTCACCTACTCTACGTATATAACTTGAGGTACAAGTTTATTTTATAATCAAATAAATGGAGGAGAAGCAGACATTTCTGCATGGCTGTTCAGAGACATTTAGGCAATGTAAAGACAGTTTCTATTACTTAGTTTAACATGTTGGTTCTCTGTTAAAGTGTGCTCTCCAACTTCATGTCCTTAGTTTTGTTAACGCCCTTTCTGATTTCTGTGGCTATGTTGTTGGTGATGATATATAAGATTAGTGATGATTTTATGTGATAGGTCCCATGGCTGATCACCTCTTAGTAACCTCCTTTATCCTAAGGATTTCTTTTCACCATTATTCCTCATATACCCTTTAAGCTGTATGTTATCCCATCTGGCAACTCTTGTACAAATTGCCAGCACTTGCTGCTTAACTAATGGTTTCCCATGTTGGTCTCCTTTAGATGCTTTACTGAGTGACATGTGGACTTGATCTAGCTAATTAGTTGAAAACTTCAGATGGCTTACTGAAAGAAATGCTGAAGTTAGCTGGGCACAATCAAATTCTGGTAAATCCAAATTGTACATTCTCCCATTTTTCAAGAACCCGTGAAATTCATGAAGTTTTGTATTCTGTATTTGTTCTAACACTTAGTATATTATTGAAGTCAAGACTATAGGTGACTGTCTGAGCAGTCTGAGAAACTTCCACCATTGTCTTCCTTAAGTATAAACAACGTTCATTTTGTTCTCCTATAGCACATCTTAGGATAGAAACTGTCTTTGCCACTGCAAGATCTTTGGGGCTTCACCTGTGCTTCACTTTGAAAATTCTTGTTCTGTTTCCTTTTTTTTCTTTAACCATCCTACACTTGACTGCTTAGTCATTGTTCTGTTGAAAAGTGAATCAAGTATTAGTTTAGTTACAGAGCTATATTAGAGAATCTTTAATCTTAGTATCAGATTCAATATATTTGCAATGGACTTTTTATTTTTTTATTTATGCTCACCTTTAGTGAGCATTTGAAGGAATTGAAAGGTCTTGAACTCTCTAGTTCTCTGAAGTTTCTAAAATTTGATCTTTCACAACAGAGAACTTAATTCTGTGTATTATTTCATTTGATTTAAAATGATCACTTTAAATGATCACTTTAAATCAAATCGTGACTGGTGATCATTGCTCAGATTTTACCAGGTCTGATGTGAAAAACTTAACAGAAAAGAATGTTCAACTATAGTAGTGTTGACTACTTGGTGGAGATCTACTCATCATTTATGTGCTGAAGTAGCCAGAACTGACAGTGACCAGTAGTAATTTTTTTCTGTGTTTGGGAAGTTCATGTAAAAATACAAGGTCCTGACACATCTTTTCCCCATGTAACACTGCAGAGCTCTTCCTGTCATCCTGTCTGGTAGTCCATATCAGACTCCATTTCTATCCTATTAGAGGTCTTCTTGTCCAGGCTGATTTTGATCCTTTTTTTCCTGAAGTCTATCACATTGTTAATATGCAAAACTACTGCACTGTCATAACCATTATTTCCTTTTACCTGGATTCTTTAAAACATAGGCAGGTACCTTTCCAAAGCTGTGTTTTTGTCATGGTTCTTATTTTATCATGTCTCTGTTATTCCTTGGAGATCCATTTTATCATGATCTCTGCAGTTAATTTCAGTGTCAATACAGCATAGCATCTCCTGATACAAGAAGATAAATCTTATTTCTATGTAACAAGTGATTCTTTAGGCTTTTCACCTGCAGTTACCTTGTCTGTTTTTTTCTAATAATATTGCTGTGAAGATACTGAACATCAGCTCAAGATATCTAGGTTCAATTTATGGCTTGGTTTTGTAGAATTTTTTTTAAATGCTCATGTGCAGATCAGTTTTTCTGTGCCTCCTTGCCCAGTAAAATGAGAGAAAAGATGTTTCCCTGTGTCAGAAGGCATTTCCAGGATATATTTATCAATGCTTGGCAAGGACTCCAGTAATTTAGTAGTAAATACAACAGAAATAGTGATTGGATGGTTCAGTCTTCAGAACAGCAGTCAGATTTTTTTTTCAAAAATGGAAGTGAAGAAAAATTTTATAATACCAACTATTTCATGCAATAAACACTACTCATGCCTTTCCCAATAGTTGTTATTATTATTGAAGCTCTTGTCTTATTTTCAGGCAAATACATGCCATTATTAAAAATTTAAATTTATATTAAATTTATATTAAATTGATATATGCAAAAGGGAATCACTGTCACCCGGAGAAAAAAGATTTTGTTAATAGTTTCTGTTAAGAGACCCTGCTTTCAGATGGATGTGCTCATTATTATTAATATAGCAAAGATTGCTTGTTCTTGTATTTCTTAGCATATGGTTGAAGTAAACTTCAATATTTTGGACATTCATTCTGAGAATTCTCAGACGTTTGATTCTACACTTCCAAGTTTAGGATGTGTGATTTGCCATTTGAAAATGAGATTGCCTGTGCCTTTTGAGGTTGCCTGTGCCTCTTTCATTTTCACATAAAACACACCACCTTTTCTCAAGTGATAGCGTTAAAATAATGAGTCTCTGGTTCATATAGCTGTGATTTTGCTACAGTTAGAATGGTCAATGCACTCGAGTACCCACATCATAAAAATTATTTAAAAATAGGGATGATACAAAGCCAGTAATGGATGATGATAGAAAAGTAAGACATACTGCAGAAAAAGACACTGAAAGAACTGTGTTAAATGGAGGACTCAGGAGATTTACAGTTACAGACTATAAATAATTGCAGAGATAATAGTATAAATGAAAGAAGGGAATTACCCACATTCTCAGAAGAAAGAAAGACAAGGTGCAGTGGCCTGAAGCTGAAACAGGAAAATCTCAAGTCATAAGAGAATGTTTCTTACAATGGGAGTAATTGTGCAGTGAACTAGAGGGCGGTGTAGTGGCACTGCAGTGAGCTACTGAGGCCATGATCATTCCTGCAAAGGGGAGCTGGACAGATTAGGTGTCGTAGATGAGCTTGTCCAGCTGCTCGTTATTTCAAGAGCTTACGAAAGTCAATCTGTTTCTCTACATCTTCTTCGTAAGTCCTTCTACAGCTGCCAGTCACGTTGTTCCAATGGGCGGTCATACTGAAATGCATCTTTGCAGCCAAGATTGTGAACCCCATTGGCTTCAGTGAGATAAGGGTCTCTCTCGTCTCATTTTCCTGTGAAATTAAGTGTGCTTTCTGCTCTGGTTATCCCAGCATGGCACATCTTTCTCTCACTGTTCTTCACTCAGTGAGTAAGTTCTCATTATCATCTTTATTGTCATGTTCAAGTACACTGCATTGCTTTTCTAATGTGTAAGCATCAGCAAAAGCATGCAAGAAAGATCCAGTATGACCCCAACCTGTTTATTCTTCCTATGTATCTCACTCCCTTGGTTGATGTACTAGTGACAACATCTATTTCTGACTAATTCCAGCAGGTGAATACAGCTGTGGGTCTTATCTAGGCTTTACTTGGGTTATGTGGGGGAAAAAAATGAGAGTAAAGGTCTGCTTGCATTTGGCTTGGGTATAGCAGAAGCCCTTGTGGTGTTAATATGTTGCAGGAAAAAAACACAAAAAAATCTTGGGACAATTCCTGATCCCTTTTCCTCTCCTCTTAGGAGTTAGAAATTCTAGGTCCTCATTAGTGCAAATTGTCAAGAAAAACCATCCCTGTTTCATCTTTGGTGGTTTTGCTAGGTAGTCATTCCTGTGATGGTAAAAGAAGGAAACATACATTTCAAAGTGCGTGAGTTCCCAAGATCTTGTGTGTCATGCAAGCTGGTCTCCAAGCTGTCCACAGGTGTTGACAGCTGGTACTTGATAGTATGCCCTTGTTCATGATCGTTGCACTGCTCTGAGTGAGTGACAAGCAACGAGACTTCCTGCTTTTAATCTGAAAGTTAGCTCAGAAATTATGTCAGGCTCCAAATAAGCAGTCCCAGCGAAAAACTGCAGCCTGGGAATGTGACTTTTTAACTCCAAAATGGGAAATTGACCAAGCTGGGTGCTGCATGCTGTTCTTCAGCTGGAGCTGGGAGGCCCATCTGCAGGGTTAAGATCAGAGCAAGATTCAGCCCTTTATCAGATGGCTCTAAGTGGCTGCGGGTTCTGCTCTCTTTCATATTTATTTTGCAGGGAGAGCGTTCTTTTCTACCTACCGACAGGCTGTGCTCCACAGATATCAATAATTTAAGCTTTGTGACAGTTCTGTGAAGGAACTCGTGCATGTAAGCCTGAGGGACAGCCACAGGACTGGTTCAGCAGGAAGGCAATTGCCTTGTTAAGCTGCCCTGGTTGTTTATCCACTTCTTGCTGCCTCAGTGTGCCATAGAATCCTTAGCTCTGTTTTATTTGTTTTCACTTCTCAGTGCAGCTACTATCTCAGAAGGTGGTTCTGGACTAGTGATCCTCAGGAGCAGTGTTTCTGAGGGAGAAAGCCTTGGGGTTGAAAAAGCATAAGCACCTAAATCTTCCCAGACACCCTGAGGCTTGTCAACCAGGAGCATTTCTGTGTTTCAGGGCCCAACGCCCCTGAGTAGTGAAGTGCCATTTTCCTCCTGTGCCAGATGGATGACACTTTCTGAATGAGCCCCTATCTAAGATTTACATGGATCTGAGTTTCGACCTTCTTAAGGAAATGAGTATTTTCTACGCAGTTTTAGAAGTGCTTTTCCCCATTAGTTCAATTTGAATCTGAATTCTGTAATAAGATCAATACATATGTGCTTTTCATTGGGATAGAGATTCTGTGTTTGGACCTTTAGTGGAAGCATCTTGCTACTCACTCTGAAAGTTAAGGAGTTTTAATGTGTCAAACTGCAGGCATCTGGGTCAGTCAACATGTCTGGTTTTTTGCTTTCCACCCCTAGGTAACTGTGGGCAGTAACAATTCTCAGAGCAGCATCTTGCCAAAGGCACACCTGGCAGCTGCCTGGGTATAGCTAGCTGCTGTGTTTCTGATTTTAGTATGGCTATAAATGAAGCAACATACTTTCTTCCCAGGCCCCACTTTTGGCTAAGCTAATATTTTGCTTTGTGTTAGCAGCTGGGGAAGTGCTTATATGATTACTTAACTAATTAGTGTCACTCTTATTTTTGAAGAGTTTACTAATAGTTATGTCTAAATGCTTTAACAAAAAGTGTTTATAATATCCATTATTTGAAATGGTCTGTCAGTGTTGCAAACATGTTGGTAAGCAACTGTATATCTGCCTGCATAGAAGTAGTATATAACATTCTGTGTGTAACCTGGAGACAGATGAAGAAAAAGTGAAGAAAAAGCTTCAAAAAAGAAATACGTGTAAAGGTACAGTGCAGCTGCTCCTTAGAAGCCTAAAGTACAGTGATGTAAACCATTAGAGAATTGTCTTAGTGCTATGACAGAGTTAACTCTTATTTGTTAATATTTTATAGCTGTTTTCATTGTTAATTATTATTAATAATTAATTCTTGATATAATAAATAAAATCATAAAGCCTTCACTGAATTTTTTATGGCTTCCAGTGAGACTGATAACAGACTTGGGGGTGAGCAAATGCTGGTGTTAGTAATTGCATTTGTAAACTTACATCTGGCTAAGTGCATCTGCAGGTTAGTAGTGCAAGACAGACGTACAGAAAAACTGGGCTAGAACTGCCCCTCCAAAGTCATCTGATCCAGCTCCTGTCTCTATGGAAGGCTAATATTCCTAGATTGCTCTTGACATAGGAAAAAACATGTCTTAACTTGTTTTCAAAACCTTCTAACTGTGGAGGTGTTTTTCTGCAGTAGCAGGACATGGTTGGCTCTTTACTTTGTTATCTACAGTTTCCCACCTGATATTTAAGCTATACTAAGCCTTATAGAGAGGAAGTTAACTGTGCTAAGAATGCTACATTTGCCTTATGTTCTGGAGAAGATTGAGGGCTATGAAGGTGTCTGTGCAAATTTAAATTACAGAGTTTTGTTTTATTAAGGAAGCCAGATGCTTACAGCATGCTTGTCTAATGTGTGAAGAAATATTCAAGGGCACTTTAGCAGAGGTGAAAACTTCAGTTACAGCTGTTGTGTGAAGCAGAAACAGTCCTAGGATTATGCACAAATTCACCTAATGAATTGATACAAATGTGACTTGGCAAAAGCTCACACCAGGAGTCAAAAGGATCTGAGTCCTGTGAATAAAACGTTCAGTGTACACACTGCCAACAGCGCTCCTTACTCATAGCAATCATGACGCAGGTGAGTGATGAAATCTACCCTCTTCTAGCCAGAGGGCAGGAAGCAGAGAGCAGGATGGCAGCCAGCAACTTGTTCTCTTTCCCATGTGCAGCTTGTCCCACTCCATCCTCCGACTCCGGTGCAGGCGAACGAGCCAGATCCCTCCCAGGCTCCTGCCCCAGCCCTCCACTGTTTCCAAGGCGAAGTTTTCCATGACATGGTACTATTACACTTGTGGATTTAACAAAATCAGGTGACAGCTACCCCTATACTAGAGGCCTCTGCAAGCTCTAGACAATTATTTTGAAGTGGTTAATTCATGTGGTAGCAGATAGAGTCCTGTACTCTATTTCCTCACTGCAACAGGCCACAGAATAGAGAACTGGCACAGCATAAAAACATCTTACTTCCTTCTCAGTCCCGCATTTTCCACTCAGTAGCTCCAACATGTTCATGCAGAAAGGCAAGTCTTCTGTCACTGAAACATGAGCATCTTCAAACTGTGTGTGCAGGGGCAGTGTGGTGAAGCATTCATGGCCAAATTCGCTTCTGCGCAAATGTGTCCCCTGTTCTAATTTCTAGTGGTGAACCTCACACTTCTGATTTGAAAGGTCAGACTAGGTAAGTTTTTATAGAGTTTACCTCACCAGAAAGATGCCTGAGGTTGTTGTCTTCAGTGTTAACGTCAGAAGGAAACACTTAATTGAGTACTTGCTGATGTAAAATATATTTTTTCTCTATGCTCACATTTGTTAGATGGCTAGACAAAAAAGGTATAACATTCTACTTCCACCTAAATTCCTTGATTTGAGTAGTTATCAGCAGCAGAATTGCACAGAAGGGCACATGTTATGAGAACAATACCTCCATTATGACCTACTAACATTGTGATCTAATTTGAGTTTAAAGAAAGACCTACATATTAACATCCAGTACAGTATGATAGCTGAGTGCATTTTTATGGTACGGAAACAGTGAACTCTGACAGAAAGTCAGAGCATTTGTGTTTCAGGTATTTATGTTTTAGTATTATTTACTTTGCCGTTTCTCACTAGTAAAATGTTTCAGTTCAATTAATATCTGTCACCTTGACAGCATTTATTTTATTTAGTTTTTGTTTGTTTTGTTTTTTTGCTTTGTTACTTAAATGTTAAAAAGCTTGAAAACCATATTATGTTGAAAAGACTTTGTTAGTTAAGGAATAATTCTTTATTTGGAACCGAAATTGTGTCTTGAAACACTGAGGACACAAAGGAGCCTTAATTTACTCATAATGGCCTAGATTAAGGATAATGTAACTGCAGTGATCAGTCATGGCCTATATCAGAAGCTCAGCAGCTCATAGTCTCTAATGTATTTCCCATCAGGGCAGGGATGAGAGTTGGGACGCGCTGTTACCTTAGCTTTAGAGGCTGAGGGAACCTAAAGCACTAGAGATTAAATAACCTTCCCAATGTCATGGCAGGACCTCCGTGACAGAGCAAAGAGTTTGGGTGGAAACAGTTAAGATCCTTTCTCTCTGAGTGGCACAGCTAGAGCCCTGTAAAGAGCTGGTGCTATTCCCATATGGACTGGATTAGCTGTACTGCATATTAAAATCATGACCACAAGCTACTTTTTTCTAATGCAGTATGTTGCACTGGTATAACGTGTAACAAAGTTACATTAGCAGGAATTTGTTATCGTCAAATGTAGCTAAACTGTAAACTTTGCAAGAATGTTTCTGTTTGCACATAAACCCAGCCCTTGCCCTCCTTGGAGGTGGTGGAAATCCCTCCATTTACGCAGTGGACTCTTCACTGTGGTCAGATTGCCCTCTGTTCCTGTCGAAGACATCTCTTACAGGCGTATTTAAGTGTGTCAGGGTAAAGGTACCTAAGGGAAGTTGAAAGGGTCGAGTTTAGCTTGCTTATTTTAACTCTCAGTGCAAGCACTTCTGTTCCTGGGTCACGTAGGCAGTTTAAAAACACTCCTTGCTCATTCTTATGCTAATCTGAATACTGGTCCTTGAGTCAGGTCTCAGTTATGTATACAACGTGGCAGCTGGTACTTGCTCCCATTCCCAGAGGGGAAAAATATTGATTGTTTATTTTGTGCTATTGGATTCGGGTAACTGAGCTGTTTCCTTCACCGCAGGCAAACTGTATTCAGCCATTACTGCAGTAGTTCAATTAAATAATTTGAAAGTTTCTGATTTCATTGTTCTAGTTGATATGCTTAAATACACTTTTTTTTTTTTGTGCCAATAGAGTTTTTCCAGCTGTATAATAGCACATAAATAATGGTATGTTTTAAAATGAAATTTTGTTTTCACAGTGAATCACACTTCCTAATTCCAGTTTAAATAAGGTATTATGAATACCAAGAAGGCTGCAAGACATATAATGGCAAATAATACAGGCAATTTCTAAAAAAATAAAGCAACTGCTTGGGACCAAGTATGTGTGAAATTAAGTAAGTCTTAACTGGCCTTTCTTAACATTAGATAGATATTACATAGTAAAGACACAGAATTATTTCATAACTTAGTCAGAAAAATCTCTGAATTTCTTTTTGAGATATTGCATGTGTTAGTTGTACAGGCATATTTTGCAAAGGAAATTTCAACATTCATCTAGCGTGCAGATATTTGCCAGACAAACCTAAGTTGTCAGAATCACTGCCTAACATATACGGTGTGCCTATTCCCCACTTGAAATACCACATTTTGATTTCTGCCTGACTTACACAATAGTAGACCTATTTCTCCCTCCTGTTCCTGTTCTGACTTTTAGTTTACTTGTTCCTGCTGGAAGTACTCTCTAACATTTAATTACAGCTGCCCTTTTCTGCTCTATACTTTGTATAGGCTGTTATTCTTTTGCATAGACAGAGAACAGTCTTGCTTTTCAATTTCTTTTTCTACACTTATTTTACATTCTGTTTGCATAACCTTACATGTTTTCAGGGACATGGAGCTTTAGGGATCCAACTTTGTCAATGGTCTTAGAGAGGAGAAAAAAAAGAGTGTGGGGGGAAGTGAAAGAGCTAAGCTGCAATTATATTAATAAAATAATGCAAATAGTAAAAATACTTGCTTTTGTGTCAGTGGTGGTGTGGTAAGTAATTGCAACTGCTCAGCTGAAGTATGCAGTCAGAACTGGGTGAAACCAATGATGGCCAAACTAGAAAATGCATTAGTGTTTATTTACGTTGAACTGTGATTGAAGTAATGTGAACTAAAACACTTGTTAACACAAGGTCATAATTTTTATAGCTTTTGAAAGGTTTTTATAGGTTTTAAAAGAAAAGCTTAGCTGAACAGGACTTTTGTAATGTACAGATTTCTTGAATAAAATTCATTTTATTCAAGAACCTTAGCTTTTGTGAGACAGAGCAGTTACAAACTGGAAGACACAACATGGTGCCTTGTATGCCCTGCAAAACTGTGGTAATTACAGGAATATTCCCCACACCACATGGAAATGGGTGGTCCCTGCAACAAGGAACAGCCAAGTCAATTCTATGATTTATTAGGAATAAACAATGCCAGAAGATGACTGGATAGCTTGTATAATGCAGAAGGTTTCCATTGTCTTAGAAAGGAATGTTAGGTGAAATACATTGCATATATGTTGAAATCTAGAATAGATACTTTGCAGATACTGAGATCTTTGGAGAGAAGTTGTAGCCTGCAGTCTGGTGACACTGTGAATATGTCTCTGTGGTTGGTTGGACTCATGCGCAAATGCCCTCTGCATGTGTGTTCAGCTGCCTGGACACTAGCCAGCTCCAGTTTGAAAGCATGTTTGTGAAGCCCAGCCCAGATCACTCAGACTCTGCACACAGCTTATTAGCTTGGGCGCAGTGTCACCCTAGCAAGGTCACAAGGGTTTTCAGTTTGGTGCTGGCTGGGGGCCCATTAGATTGGTGTGCAGGCAAAGGGAGCTCCTGTGTACTTTTTGTAGCTCATTTATCCACATCCCGTATCCTTATGAGGATAAGCAGTAACTCCGAGGTTAAGAAAAATGAATAGAATGTTCTGGAGCTCTTTTGAACAAACTACTTTAATTAAGCAAGCCTATATCTTACTTGTAGACTGGGTCATTCATATACTTTTAAAGGCCGTGGAAAGGAGTGTCAAAGGCTTTTATTGAAAGGCAGGCTAACACATACTTAAGGTACTGCTGTGCCAGCCTTGTCTAGTGTAGGGCTTGCAGGCACACCCGTTCTGCAGCACAGCTGTGCTCACTTGCAGCTCTGTGGCTTCTTGGTCAGCCGCGGTGCAGGCTGCTCCAGAAGAGATGACACTGTGCCTGCTGCTGTGCTTGACCACTCCTCCCTATGGCTTCCCGTTGCAAGAGTGAGTTTTGTGCAGCCACATGGAGAACTGGGTTGGTGGACAAACTGGCTGAACTCCAGTCATTTCCCTGTTGCTGCTGTTCAGCTGAGCAGCTTCTGAGTTTCAGCTTCTCTGTGTGGCCACATGAGTGATGGCACAGGCACAAGAGGGCAAAGTGGCTGTGGGCAGGGAGAGGGGGATGAAACCACTCCTTCCAGTGCAGCCCCTATTTTCATTGTATTGCTGCTACAGCCATCCCTACATGCTGCCTACCACTCTTTGAGTATGCCTGTATGGCTCAACACCAAATTACTCCCCTCTTGATGCACAGCATAGCTCAGGTGTTGTGGGCATTGCTTCTGAGTTTCACTCTGGCTTGTGCTGGATCCAGACAGAGATTTGCAAGAAATAGGAGTAACTGAAATATAAGCTTAAATGCCACAGTGCCACAACAATTTATCCTGACAATATCTGCATGGTGTTTTAGTTTCTTTGTTGGTTTTTTTTTTTTTTTATTTTATTTTTATTTTATTTAGTCCTCTTGTATCTATACGAGTTTTATGGAACAGATGTGTTGAGGATTTTTGGCCTGTTGTTACTTTTTCTGTAATCCTGAAAGCTATGTTATGCCCATCAGACAAACTGAACTTTGAGTAATGCAGTATCAAGAGTGAAATCTTTTGTAGAAAAATGACCTTGGTATTTCCCAGATGTAGTAGAAGGAAAGGTTTGGATTTTTTCAGATTATCTAAAAAATACTAAAAAGTAGAATGTATCAGAAGATCAACTTTTAAGACATGTTGTTGCAGAAGAGAGTAGAAAAACTAACTAATGGGAAGCAGCTCCACAATGTTGGAGCTTTCCTGCCTCATCAGTGTCTTTTCTGATAGCCTGATGCTTTGATGAATCCTGATTGGTGGAAGTCAAAGACAAGGAAGTACAAAACAATTTGATTTTATTTTGAGGGATGGTCTGTCAAAAGCAGGCACAGCCTTAATGACAAACTATGATCATGGTATCTTAGTAGGTGAGAAAAAAAGTCTATTCTCCAGTGTAAGATACTCTGCTGAGCATACTATGACAGGCATTGTAGGTGCTGTGTATGGTTACTGCCACAGTTATGCTGTGGAATAGTATTTAGTTCTTCAGTAAGAAGTATCCCTTGAGGATCAAAGGTGAAGCAAGACTAGAATTCGCATAATTTTAAGTTACGCATTTTTCTATAAATAGAGTGCCTATTAAAAAGAGAAAATAGAGCACCTATTAAATCTGCCAAGGATTTCAGTGGGAACAGAAGTGGGTCATAGGTCTGCATAGAAACTCAGAAAAATAATGAAGTGTTATGCATGGAAGTGCCTGCACCATGCCCCAGATTCTCCACCAGGTTTTGCACTGTTCTTTCTCCACATTGATTTGAGTTCCTGCAGTGACTTGATCTACTAGTGTTCGTATTTGTAATGTGTTTCAATCAAAAGGTATGATTAGCCTTGTGTTCTGGATATTAGCTTGTCTCTGGGAGTAACCTTTTTCAGCTCTTATTATTTAAGTCTTACGCACAGGCGTAGAAGGTGCATAGTAACCACCCTCACTGACAAGAAAATTACCATATATGATTGTGGTATAGTGAAGGTGGCAAGAGATGCATTCAAGTTCTGTCAAATTTTGTTTACAACTTCTAAATTATCAAGGCTCTTTATGTTGCCAGTGCAGTGTCGGAGTGCCAAGGAGAGATGGAGGACTTGTACCTACACCTGCATCAGTGGAGGAGGAATGGGATTAGCAGCTGACCACAATAACTAAGTTATTGAATAAACAAAGAGCCAGATGTTCAGCTGGCACACATCAAAGCCAGGCAATGTCTATCTGACAGTGAACCAGGTTTCCATCATTGTCCATGCATTACACCCTGGCAGAGACATCTTTTACAAAGCAAAACCTTATGCCAAGTTTTGTGCAGAGTTTGGTTTTGCTGCTCACTTAGGTGACTTTATCATTATATCTGGATCAGTGAATCATCCATAATATTTAATGTTGCAACCAGAAGACCGGGTTCTGTTTCTTGTACATACAGTCTTCAAGCAAACTAAAATGGATAAAGAGCTGAAACAATGACATATTCTCCACTATTTAAGAATGTTCCATTTTGGTTAAGATTATTGGAAGTCATGAAACCCTGTCATAAAATCTGAAAACACTCTAGCTTCTGTAAAATTTTTAAAGTTTACAGTACTGGTGATCAGATAAAGGTGTGACTGCTATGGTAACTTGGTAGAAAAGGGTTATATATAATTGAAATAATGCATGCCTAAAATTTCAGATTGCCAAAAGGCCTTAAAAGAAAAAAAATCAGTATTTCTGAAATATTACTTAGAATATAATATTGTAAATATAAAGACAAGAGCAGCATTAAATACTGCCTTGGAAATGCAAGATCATATGGCTTGGCACAGTAGATCAGATTATTGATTCCAGTCATCAGCAGCAGTTAGAATAGTTATTATAGTTTTAGAAGACAGCTGCTGTTGTCTGCATCCAACCAACTGTGCAATAGGACTACATCATGGAGCAAATTCCTTCTGTGAGTGATTGATCCATTTATGCCAGTAAATGAGATTTGATTGTCCTTATCTTGCTTCTTGTGTGAACAATTGGAACTTTCAATTTTCTTTTATCTCTACCGAATAGTGGAGACATGCTGACTGAACACATTGGTAGGAGAAAAATAAATGTAAAGCAACATATCATGAGTGCTGTTGATTAATATTTAGATATGAACATAAACATATGACGAGTATGTGGGGTCTATTTCAGTCATATCTGATGCCACTGGCAAATTTTTAGCAGTATGTGAAATCTCCCACCCCGATCCTGAGCTTTAGGCTGTATTTAACAGAGAAGCCAAGAGGCTTACAGAATACTGATCCTCTTACCAGCTCTTCAAAGCATTAATGAACACAGAAATATGAAATATTCTCTCATTCAGATTTCTCAGTTCACAATGTGTTTCCTTTGTTGCAGTCAGTTTCCTAGTGATTTTTAATGGCTCAGAAGCTGTGGATATTTCAGCAAAGTTAATTCATAGGCCAGTTATTCCAAACATTCCAGGTGGTTTCTCTAACCACAGAAATGTGGTAGACTAGGAGAACATGTGGAGAAGTAATGACAGAAACAAGGCAATAGAAGCTCTCCTTTGTGTTTGAAGATGCAGTGTGTAGCCTGTTATTTGATGGCTTACCTTAATTAAACTTTGAAATCTCCTGTATTCCATTTTTCAATTCCCTGTGATTTTCAATTTTGCTAAGTTCTGACTGGTGGAATTTTGCAGAGTTCACTGCAATGTAGGTTTTCCCTTAGCCCACAGAGGATCTGCTACATGTTTTCATGGTACTTTTATGACTTCTGTTGATCTAAGAACATTATCCTTGTGTATTGTCTTGTCCTTCCCTCTGGACCACCCCTCCACTTCCTGAGGCCACTAAGCTGGGAATGGGCAAGAAGTTGGGAGGGGACCCAACTGGGACAGCAGACGCAATTCTATCATACCATATGGCATCATGGTTAGCAATAAAACCTGAAAGAAAAGAGGAGGAAGCAGGGACATTCCCCATTATGGCATTTGTCATCCCAAGCGATCGTTACAGGTGCTGAGGCCCTGCTTTCCAGGAACTGTCTGGACATCTGCCTGGTGATGGGAAGTAATGAGTAAATTCCTTTTCTTGCTTTGCTTCCAGGTGCAGCTTTTGCTTTTCTTATTAAACTGACTTTATCTCAACCCGGGTGTTTTTTCATCTTACTTTCGTCCGCTCTTCTGCTGAAGAGAGGGACTGAGAGAGCAACTGGGTGGGTGACTGGCAGCCAGCTGCTGCCAGTGCACCATCATTGTCTTACCTAAAACTGTACTTTGAGATGAGACCAATCTGACCAATCTCAATAAACATGTTTGGGCACACTTTGTTATACAAGACCATCTTCCTGATGTAGCTAATTAGGGTTACTTTTGCTCACTCAGAAAGTCATTACAGCACTAGATTTATTTCAGTGTGAAGCCCATCTGCATAGCCTGTATTTACAAAAAAACTCTGCTTTTTCAATAGAGTGGTCTGTGGTTTGCAAAATAAAAGATTAAGGTTTTGACATACATTTAAGAAAGTATCATTACTCAGGCTTTCCATAGATCACGTTTTCACAGTGATTTGAAGGCCCAGGAGCTGTTAACACAGTTGATGATCAGGATGGTTGCTCCCTCCACTACCAGCAGAAGAGATTATGTCAGTGTGCAAAGGGAACTGTGAAATGGTGGTATTTCCTGTAAAGAACTGTGAAAGTCCACAAGAAGGGCATGGGGATTCATACAAAAAGAAAAACTAATTTGAGGTGAGTGAGAAGGGTTTCTCTCGTCTGTTGCAGGGAGGATGATGTGTGAGAAAGCAAGGTGAAATATTGGTGGATGTTATGAATAAATGTAACTCTTCAGACTTTAACAATACAGTCATTCACTCAACCATACAAAATTATAATTAGTCTTGTCCCAAACTCAGCACAGCTTGCTGAATAGGCTGTTTATATAAGATCCCTGTAGCAGACTTAAGAGTCATGGCATAGGAAATGAATGCTAGTATAAAAAATCAAACAGATTTTTCCATAAGAAGCCGTAGCACAGCTAAAGTCTTGAGGTCAAAACGAGCTCTATAAAGATGAAAATCACATGCTGTTTCCAGCTACAGCTTGGAGAATTTCTGCAGGTGAATATGGCATCAGTGCACCCTGTACAAGAGCTACTGCAACCACTAAACAATGCAGCCCGAAATCCTAACCTCACAAAAATTGGTGGAAGCCTTGGCATGCGTTTGACAGGATCACAACTTTATTAATCACTATGGCTAGCAGAAACTGGGGGAGCAAGGGAGTGTGACCACTCTCAGATCAGCTCTCATGGTATGAGTATACAGCCTTTTGCAGGTGCTACAGACAGTGACAGTTGCTTCTTGCAAAAAATGACAGCAATAAGCCTTCTGCTTTGCCATGAACAGGTGGTAAGACTTTGTAGCTCAGTGTTTGTGAGCCTCCAAATTGAAGCATGAAACCTTTGCCTGTAAAAAGCATGTTTTGGAACATTTCCTCAGAGCTTGTTAAGTATCAGAGCAGGCTATTTAGCTGAAAACAGACTTCTTGCTTAGAAGTGTTCTTAGAAGCATTTTTTGACATTTCTTGAGGAAATGTTTGATGAGAACATTTAAAACCCAAAGCATTCAGCTTAACCTTTTTCCTGACTGAATGTGTAATTCAAGTGTGCAAAGCCGTGCTCATGTCTACAGTCACGAATGTTCCTGTTCTGTTTTTAGAACAGTGTAACACCTTACAGTGGGAACTATGTGCTACAATAGAGCTGATGTGTGTTATGTTAATACAAATAGTAAACACAGGAGTAATCAGCAGCAGATGGGATCTTCACATAGCTTTTGCTGAGGAATCTGTAGGAACATCACCCCAGTGCAGCAGGCCACACAACGAGGGACAAGGGAGCAGTCAAGATTCTTATAATTGAAATTAACTGTATGTTGTTTCAATTAATTGTTCCAATTAGTCTCTTTTCAGTTATGCCTTTCTGTAGCAGTGTCATCTGGGATGCTGTGAGAAATTGAAAATGCCCTAATGGTCAGAATGCTCATCAATTAAAGAACTTTCTAATTAGCTCCCTGAGAAGAATTTATTGTAAGAATGAAAAATTTTATAGGTGGAATGAGTGAAAAGTTGCTTTTATTACAAAATTAGTTTTTCTCTCAGCAATAACTTTACTTCTGTTGCCAGAAACAGTTTTTAAAAAGCTCTTAATAGAAATGACAAGAAGGAAACAGCTGGTTTGTTTCTACTTCACAAAGGCTTGTCCTTGTGAGCTATCTTTCACAATGGTTTAGTAGCTTGGGTGCAAACAACACACCAGCTCTAAAGCACTGTTTCAGAAAAAAAAAATCCAAAATAATCATGTACATTCGTGCTATGAGAGCTACTTTTTGGGAGGTTAGATCAGAGGTACTCTTTCAGTTTTTTAGTCAGTGAGATATTTCGCTGACAAATACTGACTAAAGCTGGACAAGTTCTAGATCAAGTTAAAATATTTTTGAATTTATCAATTTTTTAAAATGGAAAAGTGATGTCTAAGATTCAGTTTCAAAAGTTTATTTTCTTTTCCCCCAGCTTTTATTTGCACTGAAAATTCACACACTACTGGGAACAGTTGCTAGCAGTTGTTCCTCCTGAGGCTGTAAATGTGAAAACACAGAAAGCTCAGCCTAAAAGCATGGCCTAACATGTGCTTTCTGCCACAGCTTGTAACCATCTCCAAATCCAGGTATATCGTACTGCCTTGATATGCTGAGATTCAAGAAGACCTGTTTTTTGAAGAGGCTTCTAAGTGTAGCACACAGCCCACACCATAATCCAGACCTCCAAAGCCTGAACATCAAGCAAATGCCTTCAGTTTGAGAGTTTATCCACAAATAGCTCTATGTGCTAATGTGACTTTGTCTAGGATTAGCCTATGCAGAAGTGTAGCTTGGGAATGATTTCACCTTCCTTCATGACTTTCAGACAGGAGAGCTGCTCAAGCAGCAGTGGGTTTTTTTCTGCTTATCCTTCATTAAGAATGCTGAGACAGATCTCCAAAGTTATTTAGCGGTGATGTTACTTCAGCTGTGGTGATCCAAAGAAATTTTGTCACATAGAGGTGACGAAAATGAGGGAAATGTGCCATCTTACCTCTCTGCTTTATTATGTGGTTTGAACAGATGGCACATGACACCTTCATCAGCTGTTTTCATGTTCATCAAAGATGTTCTAGCAACAGGACCTAGCTCAGGTTTTTACTCTTACTGTCTCATTTCTGGTCTTAGCCTAAGATAGTAACTTTGCCATAATCACCACAGACAGATTTGAGCACTGGATTAATTTCTCTATCTCTGTGTATTTATATAAGCATATATATGTGTATATGTATTGATGCACACACATAAATACACACACACACACACACACATCTATATACTTTAGCTAAGTTATCAACCAGCTTCCATTGCAACCTTTGCTTATGATTTCCATATCAAAAATCTGTGGTTAACCAGAATGCTGAATTAAGTGAGGTTCATAATTTCTCCATCCTGAACCTTGTTTGTCTAAGTTTTCTGATATTTTTGGAACCTCTTAATGAAAATAAGTTAAACATCACCTGAAATAGTCCATTTTTGCATCTACCAAATTACTGATCTTTGACACAGGATTTAAATGGTAATAAACTTAGTTTTTTTGCATGTCTCTGCTGACAATATGATTCATTTAAGAACTAACCTCTGATATTGACACAGCAGGAGCTTTAAAATCAGTTTTTCATAGATTATCCGCTAAATAAAATACTTTTACATGAAACTTCTGACATGTGTTGTTTAAACTTTTGTACCTTTTTATTCATTCAGGTGAAAAGAATTGGGCAGAACACCCACCCCATAAAATACTAAGAATTTCATCCAAGCTATGTCACACTGATGAAGAGATTTTTGTAATCAGCAGTAATTTACACAGATACATACCCCATCTGCATTTCTCATGATTTACACCACTTTGATATGTTGTTGATGGAGCAAGGAGGAACACTACATCAGAACAGAACAGTGTTTGGCAAATTATAAACTTTGGCTTCTCAAAAGCCAGTCATGCTTTTCTCTGTTTACACAGTATTCCTGGAGTGAAAGGACAATGGCCATGTCCATAAGCAGTGTGCAAGTTCACAGTGGTCTAAACTACCAGACCATACATTCCTGCTGCCTCTTTTGTGCTGGCATTAGCAGCTACTGTGGCTGTGTTGTGAAAATGAAGCTTTTCTCTTTTTTTGTGGGATAAATGTTATGCAACATAAGTGAGCATTCCACACTGCTTTGGCTTATGTGACAGTGAAACCCACTGATAGTGAAAGTTATCCTTTTCTTTTGGCTATAAAATTTTCATCTTCTAAAATGATGCACTTCAAGACTACTAGCTGGGATGGTGAGTTAAAAAAGAAGTGTCTGTCAGTACTGTAAGCCCATATTGACAGTCTCTTTCATACTTGTTCCACATGGGAAAAGAGGACCGGCCAAAAGTAAATCAGTCAGAAAGGTACATCAATGGCCCAAGGTTATTAGGGCATGCTCTTGCAAGACTAGACTTCCGAATCGTTGGGTACTGGGTTTTGCAGATGGATGACTAGACTGTGTGATGATAGTAAAAAGAAAGGAACAGGGTTACATCCTTCACTGTAATTAATTGTACCAATAATCTTCAGAGTACTGTTTCTAGTTTCCTTAGTATATTTACTTATACTGGGGTCATTTTTATTTTGATTATTCTTAAATACTAAAATCCTCTCTTTTGTGTTTGGAGAGGATTAAGAGCTAGAAAATATTATGTGTCTCAAAATAAATTTGGTTTGTGCTAAGCTCAGGGATATTCACATTGTCCTGTTTTGAATGAATTGTGAAGTGTCTGCAGGAACTCACCAGGGCATGCCAAGCAGGCTGTTCTGGATCAAACATCCATGAACTGAGATATTAAAGACCCCTTATAGACAACCCTTAGAGAACACAACATCTTGGAACCACCAGATTAGACTAATTATATAATTACATATATACTTCTTGAAGGCATTTTCTACTGGTTTCTTGTGGAAGAGGTCTTGCTTCATGCAACCCCAGAAACCAGCCTGTTTATAAGATTATAAGATTATAACATTTGTCAAGTAACGGTAAAGTACTGTAGTAGTCTCTAATGTCTCAATTGGAAGCATAAGCCAAGACTTAAAACACACTATTTAACCAATAGTCTCAAGACATTCATCATTACAGTAAGTGTCTAATATTGCCAGTGTCAGCAAAAAAAAGGAGTTGAGTTGACTTCACCACCTCTTTTTCCAAAGCAGAACTTTCAACAAGTCCCTTTCTCTTGGCTCAAACTTTGCCTATCTCACATCAACTGCTGCTGCTATTATTGTTACTGCCACCATCATCGCTAGCAAACAAAGTTCCATCATGTAGATGAGCTATTTATGGCTATTTTCATGAGGATTTTGAGATAGATCTTATGTGCAGTATGCTGCAGACTTTGTTTATCTCCAGTTGCTGTTTCAAATGTTCTTTTTTTCTGAGGACCACTTATTTAGGATGTCAGTGGTAGCAGAAAAAAAATTAAAGACTACCTCCATGTTTGATAGGAGGGGTACCTGGACAGGCACTGGAGACTCTCTGAAAAGCAGGAGCCAAGTGTAAGCCTGTAAGACAACTGTGCTAATGAAACACCTCACTTTCAACATTGTAGGAAAGTGTAATGTAAGATACAACCTATGTGTTTCTGAGCGCGGTAAGCTATGAAATAATATGGTCTTCAAGCAGCTCCAAACTGTTTACCCCTAGATTCTCAGCCCAGATCCTGAACTTCCTTGATCTGAGGTGAGAGGAGACTCCAGTCAGGAGAGCAACCATTACTTTCATGCCTAACAGCTGCTAATGAGCTGTGAGGACACTCTCTCCAAACAGCTCTCAAAGAAAAGCAGGGAGCTAACAACATAGACTAAAACCAGTGTAAAACAAACACCTTAGGCTTTATCATTATCTTCACCAAATCTTTGACGTATAGATTACAGAGTCTGTCTGTTGCACTATATGTAATCACACATTGCTCAGTTCTAGTCATGGTTGTATGGAATTGGCCAAGAACTGATTAAATATTATCCTTTTCTTTTGGCTATAAAATTTTCATCTTCTAAAATGATGCACTTCAAGACGTCAGCGTTAGGAGCTACAAGTTATTAAGTTTTGGGAAAGTTATTTAAAAGGTGTGGTGGAAAAGGACAATGCCAAGACAGAAATTGAACAGGCCTCTAGCCAAAGGCTGTGAAATAGTGTTATCAGGAGAGGAGACCATTGAACCAAGGATGTACCTGGATGATACAGAGCTGGCAGATGATGCTACTGAAGGTGAAAAAGCTTTAGGGTTTCTCTAACTTTTGCCAAGAGCTAAGGATAACTCCACCAGCATACTAAGTGGAGGAGTAAACAGAAGGGCATTTATCCTATTTCTCCTGTCCTCCTGGGTATGACAAGGAAATCACAGATGCTTCTGGGTCTTTTCTGCTTGAGTACCAACCCTGAGCTACAGATTAACAGATTAGTGTATTTGAGAGGAGAACAAAACAGCTATTAAGTTTATTCAAATACTTTGAAAAGACGCCTTGTTTCTTCAGATCTTCATCTGGGTCACTTTTGCTGTGATATACAATCTGTTTTGTGATGGGCCAGGCTGTTAAAGCACTCACAGACAGAGATTAGTGATAGGGTGAGCCAAAATGTAGTTACTCATTTTCCATTTTGCAAAGTTTACATTGCATAGATAGCATGTAATGTAATTCTAATTGATAGGAAAAATTAATTCGGTAATTAATTAAGCACCTCTCTGGAACAAATAGACCTATGGGTATTCCCAAAACATATGGTTCAAATTAGAGCTGATCAAGTCATAGTGTCTCCATTTACCTCATGTACTGGAACTTCTAATCAATCAGGGCATGGCTCAGTGCCCACACTATACAGCTTTTCCTCATAGGTATCTTCCGTGAATGTCCAAAAAGCTGCTGAGAATGCAAGAATGTCAAGAATGACTGATGAACCTTAGTAGCATCTTGCACATTTTTGGACTGTCTGTTCAATTGTCTAGCTACAGACCTTAGGGATTCAAGAATTTTGGAGACAGCAGTTTTTTTGGCTCTAAGTCAGACAGGCTTCAAGGCCTATATTGATAGGAGAAGCTATTTGGTGACTGTCTTTCTTTAGACTTAATTTTCCTTCCTACAATGCTGCAAATAGAAGCAGTGTTTCCAGCAATTTAAGCAGGTAGGATTCTAAGCCCACTAGTTTATATTGTAGCTGAGACCTCTCCAGCGACTCAAGTCCTCTTCACATTTGAAGTGCAGCTGACTGGTGAGGCTTCTTTGCTTAAGAGTAGTGACAACAGTAGTGACAACTGCTTTGTTAAGAAAAATTGTAGCCTGTATAGAGGGATTTGATTCTGCTTAGGAAAAACCTTTCTGATTTCAGCAACAGAACAGAATATAGAAAAAGAGAGTGTCAAAATAAACAAACATCTAGGAATAGTCTCTGCTGTTATTTATGTTTTTACTTCTGGAAAGACACACAGGTGGTGCTTACCTCTTAGTGCAGGGTGTCTCCCTGCAGCTGAATGAAGGCACTGTTACAGTGCTGGGCTGGTTTATTTGTACCAGATAGTTTAAGAGAGCATAGATAAAAAAAGAAAGCATGGCACACTCAGTGTCTCACACTCTCCTGTGAGCCAGCAACTCGAACTTCAGCAGTTCATGGAACTGGGCTGTGCATTCCCTTCGAGCTACAGCCTGTTGAGTTGTTTGCTAACTGCGTAAGTAATAGTACTAGTTAGCTGTAAAGGTTCTTAATTTCCTTTGGGAACAGGATAGCAACACATCTGAGATTTGAATGTCCTTGTGGAGGGACTACAACTCAGCTACATTTAGCAGGCTCTGCTTTGCTTCTTGTTTAGCTAAATTATTTTGTTAGGCAGACAATTTTTCAAAATTAGCTATTTTTTGTTGAGTACTCATGACTACACAAGAGGAGATGTGCCTGAAAGTCCAATTCCTCTTTAATTAAATTGAAGGATTAAAATTATTTATACTGAAGGCCAGTGCATGCGGTGGAGGAAATAGTATCTTCAGTGCATTTCACACTACTTGTCACACCCTAGCAACACTATTGTCTTCTTATAGTACCCTTTAACAACTTAAAACACTCATAACCACCATCTTCTCTGATCTCTTTCCCTCAGATCAGCACAACTCCAATCTTCACAACATATGGCATTGCACCCCTTGCTTCAAGCCCCTGAAATCTCCACATAGACCAAGTAGGAGCCTGGGTATGGAAAAAGGCTTTGCTACTTGCTTGTGATGTATCATTATGATGTGAACAAGTATCTCCACTTAGTAGTATCTACTGCTGACTTACAGCAGGGTTTTTATCTTGCTTCTGAAATGTGCAAAGAACATTCACAGGACAGATGTCTAAAACAATTGAAATGGCAAGAGAGAAAGAAGAGGAAAACCAGAATTGACCCTAGGTTACTTATGTAAACGGGAGTTTTAAAGGCAACAAGAGAAAGTACTCAGGTAAAACAAAAAAAAAAAAAAGGAAGAAAAAGGAAAAAAATTTAAGATAACATACTTGTGTAGCAAACACTATGTTGTTGTTGGAAGTGTTACCCTAAGTTCTTGCTATGTAAGTGATACCTTTAGCAAGAAGAACACTGTAAGGAATGCTTCTGCAACTTCTTAAATTCATCTAAAGCACAAGATGTGTTTTGAAACTAAATTGACATTCTGGACCTGAAGAGATATAGGTTATCTACTTGGAAAACATCTACAATACCTTTAAAGGTGATGTTCTCAAGTTGTGGTTCCAAATATGCGTTCTTTCACCCGGTGTGTATGAAGCCAGTTCACACACAAAGTTGAGAGATTTGTTAATTTCATGTCTGTGCAGAGATGGGTGCTAGGTGGTAAATCCACAAAGCTAGGACACCTTCAGTACGACTTTTAGCAATAAAAACCTGGCATTTCCCATGTATGTAACAGCCTAATGCTGTAGTCCTTGGCCTTGCATTCTCTAGTTTCTCTTTGATACAGTGCACACTTATTATATGACACATGGTCCACAAGGAAGAGGTTTATGTGAGCAAGGGGAAAACATTGCCTATGGGTGGATATTTTACTATGTTAATGACTAAAATTAGCACAAAGTTCAATCAAAGTTATTCTTTAGCTTTATCAATAGTTTATTTTTTTCTATGATTTGATTTACAGTGTCCTGTTCTTCTTGAGTCATGGCTCTTTGTTTCTGCAGGCTTGGTTCTTCCTTTTTTTTAAATACTAAAATGAGAGAATAACATCTTTTATTTATTCCATACTACGCTTCAGTAAATTTCTGACCCTCTCATGGTACTTTATTTCAACAAGCTTGTGTATTACTCTGCTCATGCCCTTATAATGCACTGTTTCATCCTTGCAAACAAGAAGATGTCCTCCAGGCATGGTAGACAAGGTAGATGATTTTTATGCATAAACTTCTGACTCCGTTATAAACTGTACAGCTAATGCAGATCCTGGAGTTTCTTTCAAAGAAACCAAAGAAATCTGTTACATGGGGGCAACAGCTTAGCACTAGTGATGGGCAGTCCTGTCAGACGCTGAGTGCTCCTGCCGGGCAGGTCACAGCACCCATCAACTGGCACTGGGTTATGTGGGAGAAGTGCTGTGGCCCCACTTCAGGCTGCTGCTTTCATACCGTAGAATATTTCCACTGAAATTCTCTCATGTCACTGGTGCAGAATAATTCCCTTTACAAGTTCAGAGCTGTCTGCCAGTGTGTGGACAAATCAACACAATCTTTGGAAAAGGCTATTCAGCCTCTGAGGATAAGATGCTGTTCATTTTCCAAAATAACTCCAGCATCATCAGAGTAGAGAAGATTTTTTTCTGAATTTCTAAAAATTTCCTTCAATCTGTGAACTCTTCATCTAACTATATTTTTGTGGTGCCTTGTTTTGTAGTGCCTGGATACTCTCACTCGAGCATCTCTTGGTGACTGTTGTGTGCCTGCATGGAGTTTCATTGCTCCAAGGAAGACTCTAGGTATATGGGGGGGTTGAAAACTGGCTTTTTAAGTATATTGGCTGTTGACAAATTGTGTGGCCCGCACATTAGCTGTGTGGAGTACAGGGAGCAGAGCTGTAATCTATCTTCTGAAAATTACTGGAGTTCAGTGGATGAAACTGAGCAGGGCCTTCACTTGCCATCATCACAGCCTGAGAAACAGAAGTTTGGTACATTTGCATCCAGCCTTCAATAGAGGGAATTAGAGTAATCCAGCTCAGAAGTGATCATGCCCGGGTCATTGTGACCATTGCTTATCTAGGGAGAAGGGATGACTCCGTCTCAGCTGGAGGTGATAAAAGGCCTTCTTCCAGGCTTATTACAAATATCCTCAGGGCTTAACTTGATGCACTCTGTGAGATGCTGTATGGAGGATAAGGCCAGTTGTTCATCTAGTTCTTCAAAGGATTTCTACTCCTTAATCAGCACTAACTCAGCCATACTGGCTCCTCTTGAGATCCTCCTCGGAGGCATGCTGATGCCCTGAGAGACATCACTGGTCATGAACAGGCTTTAAGTGTTTGCTAAAAGCCATTGTTGCAGTAGCCATGGGTCCTGTTGAACTCCATTACTGAAAAGCCTGAAGGAATCCTGGCTGTGCTCCCTCCAGGACCCGTCTTTTGGTCTTTGTGCACAAGGACAGTATCTGCCTACATGACAGTTACACTGTTGAAATCTGGGTTGTGTTCCCAGGCAAGCTGTTGGTCATCTGCACAGAGCTGAGAAGATAGTCACAGCCAGCAGCAAATTGATGTTCCCCTGAGGAAAAGGAGGAGAATTATAGCTATTAAGGTCTGACTCACTCCTGTTGTGGTTCCTCCAGGGGATGAGCATCTCTATTCCTACCCTGACTCAGATTGTGAAAAACCACTAGTTAATCCAGTATTACAGGCTGTAAGATAAATTTCCACGCTGTCAAGTGTGTGCAGGCTCCCTCTCAACTCCTCTAAAACATCTTCTCCCGTAAGTGCTCCTTGTTCACCATTCACCTTTCAGTCCCCCAATAGCTGCTCTCCTCAGTCAAGTTGTGGAGGTCCAGGGGGAGTCCTGTGCATATCCAGACCATTGTTATACTGCTCGTGTTGCAATGTGTATTGTGTCTGCATCCTATCACACAGTCCCTATCACTGTTGTTTTTCAGCATGTATTTACTGGACAACCATTTCCTCTGCTCTGAGAGGAATTATTTGCTGTCCTTAATTGAAGTCTTGGGAATGAAAACAGTCAGTTCTGTCATGTACCAGTTCCCCTTTTCTTACACAGGATTTGGGAGCATAGAGGCAGGGTGGCTTACCTCATCTCTAAGCAGTAACAGCTTTATTAGCCGCCCTTTGGAGCTGGACAAAGAAAGGGTTTACACACAAGCTTAATCATAGAAATTAAGCTATTCCTGTAACAAAATTAGATTGCTAAAAGTTTGCACAAAAAAAAAAAATAAAATCATAACCTCATGCAGCTAACCAACGTAGTAAAGGGAATGTCTTTTCAATTAAATACATCAAATTTAAATACATTCAGCAAACCAGTCAGTCTATTTTGAAGAAACACTCTATTCTTGTTGAGACCACCAGATTAATTAATCTTTTTCTAATTCTAATAGTGAGTTGAATATATGAAACAAATCTGATCCTTTAAAAACAGTGTATTGATTAGTGCAGTTCCAGTATGCTTGGGAAAGGAGCATTTTTTAATTCTGCATACAGATGCTTCCTACTGCAAGCAGCAGAAATGTCCTAACAGCATAATGTGATTTTCCAGCAGGAAAATCTCCCGGGGTTCTAAAAAGGCTTTTGTATTTTGCAGGTATGGAAAAAACAGCAAGAGCCAATTTCCACCTTAAAAGAGATGGGAGGACAAGAGGAAGAAATCAGACAGAATGTTTTCCATTTGATACTACAGTCAGCTGTAAATATTGTAAATATATACTGAAGGTAGCATTTTTCCAGTTAAGTTCCACTAAAACTATATAGGATCTCTCTGTATGGAAGATAATGCATATGCTGTAAGATTTACTGTGTATACAAAGGAAAATAATGTCAGTATAAAACAATTGGAATGACAAGGAAACAGTTAGGTTTTTATTATTCTCCCCTTAGTTCCACTTGGACTCTGAGTGTTTTCAGTATGACATATGTGTCAAACCAAGACATGGTCTGGCTGGACTGATGTGGAAATCAGCAAGAGACAGTTTGTTTTCTTCAGCTGACTCTTTTGTAAAATATTTTCTGGTTGGATATCTCTAATAAATAATGGTAAGCATGTACCATAACTTGTGACAGTCTGTTCATTTGCTCGATCCTTGAGACAGAGACAGGCATAAATGGGCATTTTCATCATTACAACTCAAGGAATGGGTTGTCTTTCTCTATTGTGGTTGAATGAATGCATTTTTCGCATGTGTTAGTGGATTACTCAGTTTAAAAAAAAAAAAATTGTTGCATTGGTTATTTTTGTCCTGTTTGGTGTTTGATTGCACTTAATAACACTGAGATGATAAAGAGGTTTTTGGACTGACGATCAAAGCACATTAGCAATGTGGCATGTTTCCTAAACCAGAAAAAGGAAGGTGGTAAAACCCCCTTATGGTCTGAGGAAGATTTTGTAAGATGCAGAAAAGGATGCCTCCTTTCAGAGAGAAAGAAACTCTGCCAGTTGTTCTTGACAAGATTGTTCTCTGTTCAGAATGTTTATGTAAGTGTGCATTTATGCTTGGCAAGGTAGGATGTGGCAAACCACAAAAAACAAAGCAAGATTCTTTGTGAGCAAAGCTCTTTAAGTTTGTGAAGCTGATGGTATGGTACCAAATTCCATTTCATGGGCTGAGTGAACTCTCTGCACTTAATAAAATGTTTTCTTATTTCAATTCTTTTGTGTGCTTTCTTGGTTGACAATATAGTTTTGAAGTGGAATCTTCAGTGACTTTTGAAGTACTTTTCAGAAGTAGATATGTAGAATAATTAATTAGTGACAGTGGCTCTTGACATTTTGAGACGTCTGGCTTGCTTCACAAGGATGACATGATAGAGGGACTATAGATTTGATTAAAGAAAGTCTTAGGTCTATCAGGAATGAATAGGTCACTTGGTGATTATGTAAATGTTGCTTACAGAAGTTTTTTGTGAGTAGGATGGTGTATCAGAGTGATGTATTCTTCCAAAACTCCAGGGTGGGGGAGGAGGAAAAGCAAAGGTAGATGCCAGCTGGATAAAATAAACGACTTCTCTTGAAGACCTGTTGAATGACTAAGGTGAGTGATATAAGTTTAACTGCAGCTACTAAAAAAGGTGCTCAGTATCAAGTGGACTTCCTTCTGTAACAGAAAGGAAAACACAGACTAAGTCCTAGTATACTGAGTTTTTAGGGTAATTTCTTCCCTCCTTACTCCCCTGTGAAGTCATGGACTTGGTTTTTGAAAAGCACATTGCAAAATGCCAGTTCTCCTCAGTCTTTGAAGATACTCCTGTTGCCCTCATGGAGTTCACCCTGACCTAATGAGCCAAACAGAATCCTCTATCACTACACCAGCAGCATTGCTCCCTGAGCCTGCCTTGGGACAGACAACGTGCTCTGCCATGAGATAGCAACGCCCAAGGCATTCATATCTTTTCATGGGGCCTCTCCATGAGGCTGGAGGAAAGCTGCACACCTGCTTCCAGGCTCTGTCATCCACTTTTCCTAGACACCACCTTTCTTCCCTCCACAGATACAGACATCACCGATTTTATCAGGCAGGCTACTGCACTGACCAATTCCCTCACTAAAGTAATTTCTTTTCAAGAAAACAGAGTCAAATCTACTGAGGCTGTGAAGATATAGTGTTGAATTGAACCATGTTATATCACCCTGGAAGCTCCCATTCAGGTGTGACATTATTAGATTGGAACAGTTTTCTCCTACTCCAGGGAAGATTAATTTACTGTGATTGAAGAACAACTCTATGGGAGTGAATGGGAGTCCTCATAGAAGGTGAAGGGTTAATGAATTTCATTTATACTCTGAATGTATGTACTGCTACAGTCCTTGTGTGGCAAACCCACACTAAATGCCACAAAGAAGTCAGGTTGATTTTTTTGATTACTACTTTTAGTAGTGATGCTTTTTTAAAAGACAAAGAGGACCCCTGTGTCACCTGCTTAATTTGGGTGCTAGCGTCAGGCACTTCTCAGTTTTCACCTTTAGCCCCTTTTCCCACTTCAAGTCATTCCAGGAGTCTGGAAGTAAGTCAGTTCTGAGCTGGTACAGAGACTTTTTTATGACATGAAAGGACACATTTTGAATGCAAGAGCTTTGTTTGACCTTCTCATCTGGGTCATTTTGATGTTCTGCCCAGCTGCTGTTACATATCATGTCATAGATTGCCTGTTCACTAGAGTTCATCCCCCAGAAGACTACTGGAGTCATGGCAGTGTGCAGATCGCAGACATGCAATTGCACCCTTTTTTGTGTGAGTAAATATTCTCTATTTTGATGACTTGAGACACCAAAACAGAGGTTTCTCATCTTGCTGCTTTTTAAATTTTTTTCCCTTTCTGAATCCCAGTCCTGTAAGACTAGAAATTATAACACATAGTCCACATAACGTAATTAAGTAAACAGAGCCTGCTGAGAGAAGGATCAGTGTTGCCATGCAAGGTATCCAGCTTTCCTGGGAAGTATTTATGCATTCACAGATTCAAAACCCCTGCAGAAAACCCAGTGGCACCATAAATGCCTCAGGATGTCCTTTAGCGCCTGCTTTATTTGATAAAAGGTTTGTTTACATGGCTTAATATCTCTAATTAGTCTGCATTGTTGCTTCACTGCTGATGTAATTTGCATTACAATTGTTCTTCAAGGTTGGTAACTGAATACATTTTCTTCAACTATTACTACTCCTTATGCTTTGTTTTATGTCCACATTTCATGGGTCCTTGTGCAAAAATACTGGTTTTTGATTGGGCTCAGCAGGTATTCCTGTGACCAGTCTGACCAGCTGTCTTTCTTCTCTATCTTTTGTGTTCACAAATCAAATTTATCTCACTGAAACAAATGCGGCCAAGCGCTTGGTATTAATAATGCATTGAAAGCTGCAGCCACATCTGATGTTTTCTTCATTCGTGAGAAAAAGGATTACTGTAAACCTTGAATGTTCCTTTCATTCCTCCAGTCAGAGTAATCTTGAGGGCCCTCAAGGTACTCAAGGGAGGCTTACAAGAATGTAAGTGGGCTTTTCTGAAAGAAAAAAATTCTACTTTTTCACTTCTTTCCAGAGGAGAATGTACTCCATTCTCATCATGAAGGAATGAAAGATTTGGAATTATGTGCTACCTAATGGGTTAAAAATGGATATCACTTTCAGCTAAATGGCACAGGATTGTTTCCTCTTATTTCTTTCTATTTGTTAGGGTTTTTTTCCCCCTGGCTCATACTTAAAGGAGTCAAAAGATGGAGGCTTTTCATCTCATCCCCAGAGCGGTCAGTGAGGCTCTGAACATCCGTATGATTGAGATAATCAGACCTAAAGTCCTCCACTGGTGTCCCAGAGCCCTTGGCACTGATCTGAAACCCTGTGGTGTGGGACCAGGAGTGAGGTGTCTGTGCTCCCTGTCCCTGCGAGGGTGCATATTAGCGTGGAGATGCAGGGTGAGACCAAGTAGAACATAGTACGGATGTGTATTTGAAATCCCATCCATCTCTGCTAGACCTTACCTTACTGGATGACCTAACAGCCTGCACAGCAAATGAAGGGCCAATGCATTTGTCCTAGAATCTTTTCCAAGTGTCATCGCTTTTTTTCATAACGTGTGAGTGGCACAGTTGCTTACAGCAGGAAATGCTGAGGGTATCTTCTCCCTCACTCGTATTGGACCAAACCTGCTGGCTCTCTCTTCTGGCAGCAGGAAGATGTGGCCGCCAATTGGTATTGAGAAGAATGGTCCTCTTAGCCTTATGGCAATGCTGTGGTAAGAGACAATCCGCTGCCAAATTGCATAGTAGTTTTTTTTCCATTCTCTCTGGCAGCACACCTGTTCTTAAACCACCATGGTCACCCTCAAGGAGTTACTCTGAAAGACTTTGAGCTACTTCCTTTTCAACATATTTTCTTAATATGCATTTTTAAAAAACAAGATCTTACTGTATTTTCTGTTTTTCTTTTGTTGTTTTCTATTTCCTTCCCTATGAATTGATAAATGTGATGACTACTGATATAACCTGTGCACTGTCTTTCATCTCTTTTTCAGCCCATAGGCAAATATGCATGGGTCTCACATGCTTACTGCTACAACAGTCTCTGTAAGTTCTCATGAGACAAATGCACCTTTGCAGGTCATTATCTTTGGTTTGCATTTCTGTTTCAAACTGCAATCCATTTCACAGTACTCACTTCCAGCCCTGTGTCTGTGTAGAGCACTTTCTAATTACTGACACAATAAGAACGAAAGTCTAAATGAGATCAGTTACGGTCAGTGGAAGTTTGTCCTAGATGGCAATGCGAAGGCTAGGAGTTAGTTGGTTTTAATGGCACTAGGTGTTTCGGCAGATTAACACCTTTTCACATGCTCTTGCAAGTACACCCTGCGAAAACTGATAAGACATTGGAATCCACATCAGAGGAATGAAGGGACCATTTGCTGATTTTACAAACCAGACATCAGGATCTCAGAAGTGTCTACATCTGCATTCTGGGGAGACCAGCAAAAGTGCGCTGTGCTTCACATAGAAGAGAAAATTGTAACCAGTGACTGAGAGACAGCAAATTCTTTTGGAGTTCAAATAAATACTGAAGGTTTTTTTCACTTGATGTATATATGAGCTGTTGTTTGACTAGGATACTGGTCTTGGGCATGATTTATTGTCTTTTGAAGTAATGGGATACCAACCAAAAGATATTTGAAATTATGGGTTTAGTGGGATTATTTTTTCTCCTCTTTTAATTGTGTCTAGCATACCTACAACCCTATTGCACAGTTTCTCATATATTCATCAATTGAAACATGCTCTTGAGTCTCTCTACAGGTTTAACTGGAGAACCTTCCTGGATCCAAATAAGAAGGTCTCTGAAACAGCCTGAATGTTCCCCATATCTTGTTTGTCTTTTCTAATATACCTCCCCTAGGAACAATGCCATTTGTGACCGTGTGTGATTTGTTCCAAAGGAGTGTGTCTGGTTTGGTTTTTTTTTTTTTTTTGTGCTACATGCATATATGCTGCATGCCTGTGCTCAGAGCATGTTACAGAAGGGCAAAGGAAAGCTGAGAGTGATGTGTAAATGGTGGGTGAGATCCTTGGTCTGGGCACCAAGTGCTGTCATGATGGAGTAGCAGAAAGATGGAGTGAAGCAAGATGATATGCTGATGGAAGGAGAGATCAGGGCTGAGACTGCAGGATGTATAGAGAGAATAACATGTAAGTTTGAGAGATGAGAAATGGAAAGGAGATTGTACTCAGCTGAGTGTCCATAGGGTAGGCTCAGATGTTGAAAATTGGGTGGGAAGGAAGAGAGTGAGTTAGGAGAAGCAAGAAAGTTCACAGAAAAGGGAATTCTCATATTTGGAGGAGATGGTTTGAGAAAGGTGAATGAATTTTGGCATGGTGAAGAACTGAGGATTGTATGTGCTAATATTTCTGCATTGTCAAATGTCAGGAGTTCTAAGAGTCTATGAACACCAGCCAAAATCTGTTACTGGAAATTTACGTGAAAGTACTGTTTTAACAAGAAGTGTTCTGTTAGTTCCTCACTGCATCCTGCTGCTGTGATAAAGAAGCGTGATTTTTGCACACAATTATTCAATGGAGTATGCATCCTATTGTAACAATACACTTTTTGGTGATACCAAAATAGTTTGTTGGAGGGAGATAGACTATATAGGAAAATGTTGACAGTTTCATGGGAAGCTGGAAGAGAGAAGGGAAATCACCAAAGTGACCATCAGTTAGTAGGCACTGCTCAGTGCTTACCATAGTCCCCTCTGCAGAAAGACTCTACAGGGCCAGTGCTCTTCTCAAGTCACTTTGAAGTTGTAAGTGGCTTGTGAACCTTGTGCTGGATTTTTGCACACAGGTATAATTTGGCCTTAAAGCACAGCTTGTATTGGAATGAAGCATGAATTTTAAAACTAGGTTTTGGCACAAAGGTGTGTTCTCTCTTCTGATCTAAGCTGTCAGGGTTGCCAGGAAGCTGCAGCTGCCTGTGAATACTTGTGCTGAGTTTATACTTTTGGCCAGGTCTTTGCTTACTTAGTGAGATCATTTCTGTAGCAAGACAAGGATGCCTTTCTTCTCAGAAAATTAATACAACCTCCAAATTTAGAATGATGCAGGTTAAGTATCAAGTCAATGGATGTCTCTTATGTTCCTGCAAATTAATAGAAAGGGTAGGCTTATTAAATCATCTTCAGGAAGGCAAAATATAATGAGAAGGCTCAGTTTCTTTTTGACACTTACTCCAATGTTGTCATAAATTGGATTATACAATCAGTGCCAAACATATTGGATAATAAGATGACATTGGAGTTTTCTATCACATGCCCAGTAGTATCTCTACTCAAAGACGCTTTAAAGCATTCCAGAGGAGATTCCCCCAAAGCAGAAAACTGGATCTGATAGACCAGCTCTTGACTATGAAATATATTAGAACTCATTCCTTTCAATAATTCTACTTTAGAAAAACTGGCCACGTTAACAGTATCCAAAGCATTAGTGAGAGAAAACCAGGACCTTGAAAATGGCCCAGGGTGAAAACTGAAGCTAAAGAAGGAACAGTTCCTGTGTGTTGTGCATTTGGTGTGTGGTGTTGATTTTCTTTTTACACTTGAGGGCAGGTGTAAATACAGCCCCTCAACAAAACACAATGAAACTATTGTATTCAAGTGCACAGGTAGGGGAAGTTGAGACAGCCTAGCACTCAACAGTGTAGGATGTGATTTCTATCATTTGAAACCACGTTGTGAGATATTTTGTTATCAAAGTTATGTTACCTGTGAGCAGCTTGGCAGACATTGGCATTGATTCAGCTGTTTATCATTCAATTTCTCTGTGTTCTCAACTGTAAAAATGGTATTATAGGAGACAGATGCACTTTTGACCCAATTTAGAAGTTGAACCAGAGCTACTAAAAGTACTCTGTACTCCTTGTGTGCATATTTTTTAAGAGAGATCAACTAAGTCAAATACTCTGTTGGTTCTTGTAAAGGAAGGTGGAGTTCAATTCAATCAAATGGGACAAGAACTGAAAAATGCATCACCAGCAACTTCCATTGTGCAAGCACGTTGTCAGATTCTGTAGATGATTGCTATAAAATGGGCTGAATCTGGTTCTCGCTGCTAACAGGTATCCAAAGGCATTGGCAGAGTTGGCAATGATGAAAAAGATCACTCAAAACCAACTAGTTTTTTCTTTTCTACAGGTTTGTCAGTTGTGTAGCAAATGTGTGGAAGGATCTGCTCTGTTTCAGCTGCACTGCTTGATCACTTCACCACAGAAACACCCAAATATATTAAACCCATAATTCTGTACTGATGTACCTGGAAAAAATAAAATTTACCTGGATCTAATTCCAATGTCTTTAAAGGATCCTTGAATTGTTCCAAGCAGTGTAAGGACACTTTAGCATTCATGGGCAATCAATCCTGAAATATCTGAGGGATATCTGAGTATATCTGAGAAAACACAAAGTGTTTTTTCATGAAAACAATTGTATTAAATATTGTTTTTACACTTCTGAAATAAATGGACCAATGATAGCTCTATACAACAGTTTAAGTTCATAAAAGAAATAGTTTTTTCCAAATTAAAATGAGAAAATCTTAACTAGCCCAGACGAATTTTCTGTAGGATAATGTGGATTATATAATGATATAAAGACAAAATGAAACAAATTTCTGCGGCAAAACGGTATGGAAACTGCTTTAAATATAAGATGGCATGACTGAGTTTTCTTCCTAAACTGTGATTTTGTACATTCTGATTTGCAAATATTGTCAGCACATGGACATTATGATTACAGTTACATAAACAGAGAGGATTTGGGGTATCTCTGTATGTAAGGTTATATGCAAAGTCAGCTTTTCATGTGAAAATGCCTTTTGATATCTTTGGAAACAGATTTGATTCTCATGTTAAGAAGAATGCATGCATCTTTACACATCTGTAAAGAAATTCTGTTATTTAGAATGACTATGAATAAGTTGTACACAATCTCCATACCTTATACTGACACTTTGAATATTCTCTGTGTGCATAAGGGCACTCCAGTAGCTTTTCCTCAGATCTTCCAATAGTTAATTGTCATAGCTCCAAGGAGGATACGCTCTCAGATATTGAAAAGACAATAAGCAAACCATGTCAATGCTTTTGTGCAATATTCATCACTGTTTCTTCACATCTGTTTTTTGTATCTACTTGCTCATACAGATACAGGCTAGACTTCCTTCCTAGAAGGTTTAATAAGAGCATGCCAAGCTGTGGAACTTCGATAAAGCTACAGAGAGTCTCTTACATGCAAATGCTAATCGAAGTCTGAGCTCTTGTGAACTATTCTAAGTAGAACAAAGCAAGAGAAATATTCTCAGCATTTACTTCTGGCTGCATAAAAGCTGTGTTCTTGTGTTGGAGCATTGTAGTAAATACCTAATATGGAGCTATAAATATAATTCAAAATAAAGGAGAGAGATACAACATGATGGATCAGTAAATATTCAATTTCGTGTTCAAGTTCCTGGTTATTCTCTAGAGCTTAAGCACTGTGATTCTTCACAGTTTTTCAGTGGTGATATTTTCAGAGTATGACTCAATATAATTTTATGAAACTGAGTTTGCCTATTGAGAACTTCTCTGGGATACTTACCCTGGAATAAATGTCTGAGTCAACGTTACAGGTTAGGTGCTTAAAATGGCTTTTGCAGCCTTTTAAACTAATGCATTGGAATGGTTCACATCTACTTTATCCACATGAATCTTACAGATATAACACAGTTAAAATTATGTCACTTCATGTATCTAAACATTAAAATTAGATCTGAATGTTGCAGGGGAATGGACTCAAGTGAAGAAAAACACTCGAATGTAGTAAAAGTTCAGGAATACAACACAATATCAGAAGTTTTAGCATACTAGGCATCCCACAGAAAAAAAAAAAAATCCAGATTTTTTAATATTTTGCTGTGCTTTTTTCCTGTTCCTCTATCCCCTCCACACTTGGACTTTGGGTGAAAGACAGTGAGGTGCAGGTGGTCATCCATCTATGGTGAACTCTGACTTGACCTTAATGGGGGCTGGTGGCTAATGGGATTGAACCTGGCATAGTCCCACCATCCAGTGGTTCATCTCCAGCCTCTGTTGACAGTGTTAGAATGTCATTCCTGATGACAGCTTTTCAGTAGCCAGAGAGAAATGATCAAATACTGTTATCCTATTCCTTGTGACTAAATGGCTTGTGAATAAGATGACCACCATGGAGACTAACCCATGGGCAGAATCCAAGGCCTGAGAATAGAGAACACAGACACTGCTTTGATGCTTTGAAAGCTGCTCATTTAGATCAAGAACGAAATGTGAAGTGAGGAGAACAAAGAAGACCTGTCCCTTTGCTTTGTTTCAAACACTCCGTTCAGATACTCTGTTCAGTAAAAAGACGAGAGGAAAAAAACTCCATGCTACTTCAAATGTCCTAGCTTGCACATACAGTGAGAAATGGCACAAGAAAGCAAGGAACTGCATAAACCGATAATTGCCATTTCTGTACTTAAGAAAAAATACTAGGATAGCAAGCTGTATTTGCACAAGAATAATGGTTTGCCTGTATTAACACAAAAAAACCCCAAAACATTTATGATAGAAATAGTCCCTTGAACCAGAATTATTGGACCTCTGTGATTTGTGCACTTCCACCTCAAAGGTGCCCTTAGCTCCCTGCAAAGGCTCATTATGGCACTAACACTGAGACATAACTGCTAAAATTGGTGCCACCTTGTACTCAGCACACACAACTAAGACAATCTGGGTTTCCAAGCATTTACAGTGAATAGAGATAGTTGGTAAACTGGTCATTATCTTTGTTTACACAACAGGGAATCAAGACACAAGTTTCAGTCAAGCTTAAAAATTTTGGAAAGTGCCAAAACCAGGCTCTCAAAACCTTTAGCAAGAAAAAAGTTTTTTTCTTCTCTCCCAGGTACTTTAGTGTTGGTAGCTCTACTGAGGAAAATCTGTGTGAGCTGTGATAGAAGTGCTAGGACTGATGTGAATGGGCATGTATGGTTCTGTGAGCAGCAGGAGGAAGAAACAGTTGGAGAATGGCCATACTAATGCTGTATGTTGTCCCATGGTACCTATATTACCATGTCACTGCAACCCATTCATCAGTGTGTACAGTTTCTCAGGGAACACAGCATGGAGATGGCAGCCTAGAAGAAGGAAGACCCAAGTTTTTTAAAGAGCATAGCAAAAAGCAGAAAACAGAGAAGGAACCATAGGACAACCAGATAAACATGAATTGTGGTGAGCAAATCTTAATGTTTTTCCTCCACAGACGTGGAATGACTGGAAAAAATGGACCATCAGCTTCCAGTGACTACAGAAGGTCAGACTAAAGACTGACTGCGGGGCAGGCCACTCTGACATGAATGTCTTGCTGATTGTAAGAAAATGGATACAAGTGAGTAAAATCACTTCTTTCACTTTGTTTCAGTTTTGTTTCACACCTCCCGTATTTAAAGACTCATGTGAAGATTTGCTACTTGGTTGATCCAATATTGTAACACCATTTGTTGAATGCAAGACCCTGCTTTTAATTGTTCAGTGTGTGTATATGCAAGTTATTTTGCAAAAAGTCTGCTTTTGCCAAAGGTCAACAGTGGAAACTCGTCTTCCTGACCACAGACCAGTTAGATGACTGCAAGACTTGTCTCTCTGTTTTCCAGTAACTATAGGAAGCCACACTGTTTTTCTAGTGTGAAGCATTTGAATTTCTTTTATGCCTGGAACTATTAGAGACAAATCTGGAGAGTTATCTTTACTACAAAAGCACCTTGTCAAGTCTGGTACATTTCTTCCAAAGCAGTTGACTATTAATTTGAAAAAGTTTTGTTTGCAAAAGGGCTGAAATGTATTCCTCTCTTCATCTCTCTGAACAGTATTTCAAAGACAAAACAACTCTCATCAGGATATTTTGAGTACTGGCTTCTAGGCGGCTGCTTTTTCAGGATGTCTTATTGTGTGGGGAAATATCATGTTCTAAGGACTGGTCAACACTTCAAAGGCCAAACTGGCCTTCTTTGGGTTGGGAATATTGTGCCTGCTTTGTCCTACAAAAAATTGAAATGCTGCATTATTTGCAGGGGAAAGAATAATGTTTTTCTGCATCTGGGCCAGAAGCAATCTTTGCTGTAATAACCTTTTCCAAGGTAATAATAATAATAATAATAATAATAGTAACAACAACAATAGTAATATTTTATAGGACATTAAATCTAAAGATATTACTCCAATGGTATTCTTGGGAGTCTGCTGTGGTAGGTAAACAGTAATATAAAAATAGTCATTCCAAGAAACAGCATCTTGTCTCCAAAAAGATTTCTAGATAAATGTCTTTTGTTCCCATCTGTACTACCCATTCCCCACAAATGTACTTCACATTTATATTGCATCTTTTTTTGTTCAGCCTGGTTATTTCAGCTTTGATAAAGGCCCTTGGGTGAGCAAGGAGTCGTATGACCATGTTGAGCTGACCTGTAGGTCCACTGACCCATGCCATTTATGCAGTAAAGCAGAAAGTCTGTGGAAAAACAGGTACCCATATGCTTTTCTCACATTCAGAATACTGTTGTGGACGTGCAAGGATGTAGCTTCAGCTCCAGCTTTGAAAGACCGTGGCTTATTTTGGTCTTCCTCACCAACTCATATTTTCTTTTTAGAAATGGGAGTGAGGTCTCCAAAACAGCTATTTCCTCCCCCTCAGTTGAAATGTTGCACAGTGCACAAGGCTTTTCTTCTCCATCTGGCTATTTGAAAGTCTCAGTGCAGAGATAAAAACTGTATGTGTCCTTACCCTCCACACTGTACGCTTCTGTCAAAGTCCAATTTGCCTAACCTTGCTGTGAAAAACTATGATGCTTGTATGGCCGTGACCTTGAAAGACTGATGCCAGAAGAAAAGCAGATTCCCTCTCTTGCTTGTCTTTATAATCATCAGGTCAATGCTGTGCTCAGGGGTAATTTCTAGCATTGTGCACACATTGTTTTGCAGGCTTTTTTTGAAGATGACACAATTCTTGTTTGTTTGGGGTTTTTTAGGCAGATAGTTTTTAATACTTTCTTCTACTGGCCAGAATAAATCCCTGCAGTCTAAACAGGCTTTATTTGTACATGGATCAACCACTGTCTTTCAGAACCAGACAGTATTGTTAATGTATTCCCCTTATTCAGAAACTCCACTAAAATTCACTGGAGTTCATTGTTATAGGCATTTCCCCCTCTTCTTTTTTTAGCTTGTCATATTAAATCAGTTTTGTCAAAGTTTTTCAGATCTGTCTGTAAGGTTATATATGTTCACAGTTAGAAAGAAGATTGCATGCTTTGGTGCAAAGCACACAAGAATTTGGGTGAGGGTTTTTTTTTGAGATAAAAGGAAGATTCTATGTTGCATACAAATGCCTTGCTTGTCCTGCGGCACTTCTGTTGCTTTTAAAATAGCATTGTGGGTTCTGAACTCTAAACCCCCCTGCTTGAGGCAAATCCCATGATTCCTCTTAGGGATCTGTCCTCTGGCCAGCCTTCTATTACCAAAAGTCAAAAGACAGTTCACGGTCATTAATTTGAGCCAAAGAAACAAATACAAGCAAAAGTGTGCAGAGATTACAGGGACTCTCTTTCTTTTTTTTCTGGATTGGACTCAACACAGATGTAGTGAAAGGCGGTAAGTTTAAACCTTCCTGCCACAATCCTGCTGCAGTGACAAAGATGTTATAAGATCCTGCATTCTCCTTGACATGTAGTTTGTCAGATAGATAACAATACATACAACAACATGCAGGCCTAGAAGGAGAAAGGTGTCAGGAGGGGAAAACTGGAAGGTGACATAACCAAAAAACTGCAAAAATTGCTCATCTTTTGCTCATGGAACTATAGTCACCCCTAGAACCATTTATGTTCATCTTAAGCGAAGGGAAATGTCCAGTGGCATTTGGTATATCCATACCTAGATGCTCAGCAGGAATAGAACAGGTATTTACCTCAGGATGATACCTACACACTATTCTTAATTGTAACCAAGCAATTTCAAGTGCTTAGATCAAGACTAGAAATAAACCATGAGACTTGTAACGTACTTGAGCTACTTGATTTAACAACCGTTTAAATGTGGTAGGCTGTGCACCTCAGTTAATCTACTGTTTTGCAAATGTCACTTACAGCGTTCAGAACAATGGGATTTTCTGAACATGTTGAATGTCATGGCAAGTGTACATATTATCTGCCAGCAGAGTAGACCTTCGTGGTTTTACAAACATCTGAGTTCAATTGATTTAATATTGTGTTGTATGCTGAACAATTCAGTGGTTTATCCCTTTCTCTTTAAACATTTAACCCCCTCATTCTACTGCACTAAAAGGATTGTATCACAACCCAGTCCTCCACTCATCTGTGCTGTTTGACAGCTCGTGCATCAAACATGCAGACAATTGCTGGTGTCAAGGTTTAGCTGCTCTACTATTTATATCCAGGGTGGAGATGGCTCTGAAGGTGCTGGGCTGAAGAGTAAGCATACTGCAAATTCTTGAATTAACAAAATATGGATGTGGCAAGAGTCTGGCTTTGATCTAATCACAGATTTTGATATGTGTCATTCTTGTGCATTTATTGGCAATTTGGAATTAGAGTAAGTTAGCTCTGAGAGACTTTGATAACAACTTTTTAAAATAACACTGATTTCAAGAGGACTGTTTTCCCTTTGTCTGTCCTACTGCAAGCAACTGCTATCTTAGATGATGGCTTCATGTCTCCATAAAAATTCCTACATAGAGGGAAGCAGGAATGTGAACAGTCTTTTGGCACTTCCTTGCACATTATTCCCAGCTGTAGAATGACCTTCACTACAAGAGCACTGGGAAGATAAGCAATGTCATGTTCACATGTTGTCCAAACAATAGCTGTGGAGCTGGTTACCGGTTAGAAGGCTGTAAGCATTTAAATAAAAGCAATTAACCAAGTCAGTATTTCAAATGAGATGGGCAAATTGCCTTTCTAATTTTGTGGGTTTTATTGGATTTCCTTTGAAGCACACAGCTCTCTGTAAATGCAGAGATCATGTTTCAGTGAAGACTTCCCTACTACACACCCTAATCCAAAGGAAGACATTTTCCTGGTGGCTCTTCTTTCATGGAAAGAAGGAATCTTGGGGCTGTGTACAGGGCTAGGACTTCTGGAGTATGTGGCCAGCTTTGACACTGTCTGATTGTGAGTTTTGACAAACCTCCATGTCACTGCCTTGCTCACAGAAAGCAGGACCTACTTGTTACTCCCTCTCTTTTTGGGTCAGACTGCTTGATAGGGAGTTTTCTACAGGAACGGTGGGCTGACTGCTGCATACAGCTTCCAGCCCTGCTGCTGTCTTCTTACAGAATAAAAGTTGGCATTCCATATTAAATCTAAACCTTGTAATCTTTGTGCTCTTGAAGAGGAATGTGGGCAGTGAAACCCTTGTATTGTGCTCTGAAAACATCTCAAGGACATTCTGCTGTTTTGTATAAATATAGTAAGGGCCAGTCATGAAACTGATGTTAATGTTCATGCCATATGCTTAGATTTGAAACCTTATGTTTTTCACCTAGACTGTTGTATGCTGTTCTAAAGTACCAATGCCTGGAACAAAGCTGACTTTTCTCAACTTAGAACCTAACAGATTTCTTAAAACTTTGGAAATGTTTAATAAAGTCAGATTGAAAAGAAAATACATGACACAGACCCTAAGGACTTCTGAGAAGCTGAGCACAGAACTAAATCAGTGCTCTTCTGCTTTTTGCTTCAGGTTTTGATAAATAATTTTCTTAGTATATTACACCCAGAAGGATGCACCCTGCACATGCAATGCAAACAAAACTAATATTTGGATCGGCATCTGCTTTGAAGAGAACTGTTTGAAGGGAAAGAGCTAGTCAGACCTGAGACAGAGAAGGAAGAAGGGTATAGTAGAACTTTGTTTCATAAGGAACTTTGAACTTTAACTGTGTTAAAAATGTTAATAATAGTCCTGATCTTACCTTAAACAGTGTGACTGCCTTATGAAAACACGTTACCAGGATTTGTACTGTTCCCCATAGGGTGTGAATTCCCATATTAAAAGACTAATACTTCGTAACATACAAAATGTAAACCACCAACATAAATAAACTTACACTTTCTATCCGCTTCATTTTGCTGTGGCATACAAAAATGGCCTGGCTTCAGAGCAAGCTAGAGCAAGTACTCATTGGATCTAAGGTTGTGTCATGACACCTGGAAACAGAGCAGGAGAAGAAACAGTGTTTTCTGTTGTTAAGTCTCTGACCTGTTTAATGTTTTCTCTTTAACTTCTCAGTCTCTGATGAAGATTGTCTTAGATCAGCTGTAGTTCAGCTAAACTGAAATAAGAGTGTGATAATGAGGCAGGAGAAACTCTAGTCAGCTGAATATTTATATTTTCTGTGCATCTGCCTGCAGTTTGCTGGGAAAGAATATTATTGCATAGCTCAAACCTGGAGGATTTCTTCTTTAAATACTAAATTGGGACCATATTAGTTTTCATTCTATGGGCCTTACTCAATTTTAGTTCTTAATGTGGCTATGTAATTTTTAAGTATGTAATTAAATTATCAGTGTGCTATCTTGTTCATAAATTGGATGCTTTCCTATATTCTCATGTTGAGGGGTCCAGAAGCCATAGGCTTGCTACATTTGAAAACAGAATAAATTTTCATAGTAGAACGCTAGCTCCTGAGAAATTGCTGTCTTGTGAAAATTCTGTCTTTTGTTCTTATGGAAAACCACTCATTCAAGAACAAGATAAGCTTTGCTCTGTCTTTGACAATGGATGAGAGCAGTGCCTGATGGTTATGCTAACAGACATTAAATATCAGAAATTTCCTATTAGACACTAAAAGAAGCCTGTGGATGTTGTTTAGCATTTTAATACAATGTGGTTTCCAAGCAATCAAGCTGCATTTCCTAACGGTCTTTTAATAGCTGAGCATGCTCTTTCTAAAAAAAGGTGTTACAAGCTGAAAGATTTTTTTCTCTCAGATTGTGTATGAAGAATGATAGGTTTGTTATTGAGATCAAGTAAGCTTGTACCAGAAACTAGTGAACAACCTAGAGAATAAGGTAGGCAACAAGCTGAAACTTTGAACTGCCTTCTGATTATGAAACTTACGCATAAGTTTCAGCCATATAATTACCTGACACTGCTGGTACTCTGAAAGTGAGTGCGTTGTCTGAATTAGTGAGCTGAACTTTTGGCAGATGTATGCACCAGATTTTTAAATAGTTCTGTATTTGGAAACTACATAAGCCACTGAATTGTCTTTGTTTTATGAAAAGATGTGTAGCACAGTCCTGGAGTGGGGAAAAGGTGCTGCTCAGCATGCATCAGTTACTCTCACTGGTCAGTAGGTCTCCTGGGTAGTATCTTAAGCTGTTCACAACAGTCAGGGTGGAAGTCTAGCTGTCAGGTTAAATGGAAGCAGAGACCAACTCTTTACAGCAGCATGACTTCAGAAGACCTTTCTTTATGCTCCCTGAAGCACGGAGGTGTAAGAGCTCTTGGTGATGCAGGTTGGTAGATCTTGAATGAAAACTGTTACGAACATATGGTGATGAATGGTTGTTCCCCTTCTTTCAGTTGGACTCCTTGAAGCCCATGAATGAAAGATGGGATTTGGTGTTAAATTGTCCTGTGCTAAAAGCCTACAATCAAATGCTCATTTTATTGTCAGTTGAGGTACTTTGATTTCTCCACTAAGCACAGAGGAATTTCTGCCCAAACCTCAAGTCTGACATTTGAAATAATGATTTTATATTATCTTCTGTTCAAGAGCTACCAGTCTGCCCAAGATGATATGAAGATATTGGCATAACTTTCTGTTGTCACAACAGAAATCTGCTAGCATTCCTGATCAGTCTGGCTTGGAGGACCAATGTTTGATTTTACAACAATACAGTTTATTTTAATGAGAAGATCTATTACTGTTAGGGAAGAGGATTATTTCCCAGAATATTGATGATTTAAAATAGTGGTTTCACATAGTTTCTTTCTATTTCCTTGGAGTTCCTAAATGGGCCTAGGTTTACTGGATGAGTTTTGGCAGGGTGAGGGACTATTGCTTTTCCTTTAAGCTATCTAGTGGTTGCTAATAGAAACTGTTCATCTGACTCCCTTTGGAATAGCAGTAATCATGGTTGAGTTTGCTACATCATTCCCAAGCGATTTGTTCCCTTACAACACTACCTTGTACCTGAACAATACAGAGAAATAAGTTCTTTTGAAGACAAGTTCAAAGAAGATGAGGTCATAAGCTTATGCTTCTTTCTTGTTAAATATCTACTTGCAACATCAATAGGTTTGGTTTTTCTATCATACTTAGAGTAGTTCAGTTTTGATACTCTAAAAGTGCACTGGGGTATATTGTTACAACTGCAACTAAGCCAAATAACTACTGGCATTTGCTGTGTGAGAAGAAAGGAGAGAAGGGATTGTAACATAATGTGCCGTCGGAAGAAGAAGGTATTTATGAAAGCTAGCATGTACTGTTGATGTACTTTGAAGCACAATTTCTGAATTCAAGACAAACAGGAAGGTGAAAGGAATGTGAAAGGGGCAAGGTGCAACTGTGGCCTGACTGAAGAACACGTTCTTTTTAGTGTGGATGTAATGTGTCTTGCAGGTACTACTCTTATGGCCTTGTGTTGCAGGACTTTACGTCATGTGTGAGTTAAACCAAATTAGGCACAAATTTTGGTAGGATCATCCTCCTTTTTCACCATTCATTAGAGTTACAGAGTAGTATGAGGCCAAACAACTTTTTCCCACAAATACTTTCGGCTCTCAAGAACTGGTCTGTCAGACCTTTGAACTGTAAATGATTCAGTAGCACTCAACTGCTCAGCCCAAAGATGTCTGTGAAGGCTAAAGTTGCCACTCCACTCCTATCCCAGTGTTTTGCCTCATGGCAAATAAGCTATCATATTAAAGCTACATGAATTCAAGCAGCTTGTGAATACTTCCACAGAAAGAATTGCTGCAATACAGCAGTGCTTCCATGTACATTAGATGTGAGATATAATGAAAGAGTTTTGAGAACATATTGCCATATTCAGCCAAGTGGAAAATTCATCTTTTAAATACAACTGACTGCCCTGCATATAACAGGATAGTGAAATAATTTCACTAGTTGCAAATATGCATTTTTTTGTAGCATTGTGCCCTCAAGGATGATGCTTTTTGTGTAAATGTTTCCACACCTATCAGAGAGACCCTTAATTAAAAAATAAGTTTTATACACACTATGGATTGTTCAACATGGTGTATCTCACAGAGATACTGATATAAAAGTAGTGGACACAGGGAAAAAGGAGTTTAATGTTTTGCCAGTATTGACCTAACTTTGCTTTTTGACTTTTCTAGGAACCTGATTGTAATTTCACACAAGCTTTCCCTTGTTATAGCTTTGTCTTTTGTATTTTAATAGATAGAACCCTAAAATCATAATTTCACAGAATAATTTCAGTCAGAAAAGACCCTTAAGATCATTGAGTTCAGCTATTAACCCTGTAGCACTATACCATATCCATATATTTTAAACCCCTCCAGGGACGATGACTTCCTTGGACAGTCTATTCCAATGTTTAGCAACCCTTTCAGTGAAGCAATTTTCCTAATACCCAATCTAAACCTCCCCTGCTACAATTTGAGGTTTTTTCCTTTTGTCCTTTTGCCATATTACTTGTTCCTTGGGAGAAGAGACTGATACCCACCTCATTACAACTTCCTTTCAGAGATGAGGTCTCCCACCAACCTCCTTTTCTCCAGCTCACTCAGCTGCTCCTTATAAGACTTGTGCTCCAGATCCTTCACCAGCTCCAGCACCTCAATGTCCTTCTGTGAGAGAAGGGACCAGAACTGGACACAGGAGTCAAGGTGTGGCTTCATCAGTGCTGAGCACAGAGGGACAATCCCTGCCCTAGTCCTGCTGGCCACCCTATTGCTGATCCAGGCCAGGAGCCATTGGCCTTCTTGGCCACCTGGGCACACCCTGGCTCATGTTCAGCTGCTGTCACCAGCACCCCCAGGTCCTTTTCTTGTGGGCAGCTTTCCAGCCACTCTGCCCCAGCCTGTGGTACTGCCTGGGGTTGTTGTGATCCAAGGGCAGGACCCAGCACTGGGCCTTGTTGAACCTCACACCACTGGCCCATGGATCCAGCCTGTCCAGATCCCTCTGCACAGTCTTTTTGCCCTCCAGAAAATCAACACCCCCACCCAGCCTGGTGCCCTCTGGAAACTGACTGAGGGCACACTTGATCCCCTCATCCAGACAAATTATGGAGATATTAAACAGAACTGGCCCCAGTACTGAGCCCTGGGGAACACCACTGGTGATCAGCCACCAGCTGGATGTTACTCCATCCACCACTGCTCACTGGGCCTGGCCTTAGAGACTGTTTTTTTACCCAGTGAACAGGGCACCTGTCCAAACCATGAGCAGCCAGCCAGGAGAATGCTGTGGGAAACAGTGTCAACTGCATTGGTAAAGTCCAGGTGGAAATACTAATAGCCTTTTCTTTATCCACCAGGCAGGTCACCCTGTCATAGAAGGAGATCCTGTTGGTCAAGCAGGACCTGCCTGTAACAAACTCCTGCTGGGTGGGTCTGATCCCCTTGGTATCCTGTATGTGCTGTGTGATGGCACTCAGGATAAGCTGCTCCATGACCTTCCCTAGCATCAAGGTCAGGCTGACAGACCTCTGTAGTTCCCCAGATCATAGAATCATAGAATAGTTTGGGTTGGAAGGCACCTTAAAGATCATCTAGTTCAACCTCCCTGACATGGGCAGGGACACCTTCCACTAGACCAGGTTGCTTAGAGTCCCATCCAGCCTGGCCTTGAAAGTTGCCAGAGTTGGGGCATCCACAAGTTCTCTGGGCAAGCAGTTCCAGTGCCTCACCACTCTCACAGTAAAGAATTTCTTCTGATCTAAACCTTCCGTCTTTTAGTTTGGATCCATTCTCGCTTGTCCTGTAACTACAGGACATGGAAATCCCTCTCCAGCTCTCTTGTGTAGGCTCCCTTTGGGTTGAAAATCTACCATAAGATCTCCCCAGAGCTTCTCTTCTCCAGGCTGAACAAACTCAGTTCTTTCAGCCTGTCCTCATGAGTCTGTCCTCCATCCCTCTGATCATCTTTGTGGCTCTAGGTCCTCCTTCTAGCACTTCTTGTTGATGGGTGATACCTTTGCCAATCTCCAGTCAACAGGGACCTCCCCAGTTAGCCAGAACTATGGTGGGAAGTGGTTCAGTGAGCATTTCTTCCAGTTCCCTCTGTACCCTTGGGTGGTGGGTGGGGTAGCTGAGTGCTTTGATTCCCTTCTGCATCACTGTGTTGGGACTGTTGGCCAGAGTTGGAGTAAAATCTCTCAGCACTGCAGCTGTTCCTCACCCTACAACACCCCTTTAACAATTACAGAGAACAAGTCCAGAAAAATAAATCTTCATTTTGTCAAGTTAATTATGCCTTGGATAATTAGAAAGGTGACATAAATTCTTCAGTGTCTAATGGAAAAATATGACTCACTGCAATCCAGAAAGGTGAGGGACATTTCTATTTCATGTCTTCGCACTAGATAGCCATATGCTGCAACACAGTAAATGTTTTCTGCATGGGACAATCCATATAGGTATTTTGTACTTCTGAAATGCGAGGGTGAGGGAATGCCTCAGTGAGATATTCTTGGTGTATAAAACATTTTTCTGCAAAGTTGGTATTAGCAGCAGCTCCGCAAAGAGCATGATGCTGAATAATTTGCATTTCTAAACCACAGACTTAATTCCCTACAGCTTTTGTTACTCTGTTGTGTAGCAGGAGGTCACTACATGTCTTACAGCCTGCCAAGACACTGTTCTGCTACAAGGCACTGCTCTGCTTCAAACACTTTCTTCAACCAGCCAAGGTAGGCTGTATGTTCTGACTCATGTTGTCAGCTTTGTGCTTGATCATGAGATAGGCATGTAACTATCCAAGCAGCATGAACAAGACAGCAGGTTTTGCAATGACAGTCTTGCTAAAAGACAAATAATTAATTCCTTCCTCTTTTTTTTTTTCTTTATCCCCCCAACAACTGAAAAGAAAGACAAAGTAAGCAAGTTTCACTTTAGCATAGAACTATTCTGCCAGATGACAAGTGTTGGCTCACTGGTAAAATACTTCTCAAAAAAAATTCCTATTTAAGGTTGAAGGTCTATAAAAATACTAATCCTAATACTTTGGTTCTAATACTTTTGTTCATTTATACAAGAAAAATGCAATAATAGTCAACATCTGTGAGCAGGGTGCAATACAGGTTGAACACATTATGTCTTTTGACAGTAGCAAGGGCAGTAGTAAAGGAGTAGTTAAAGCTGATGAAACATCCTCCAAGCTCAAACCACAATCATTCCATGTTATCACAGATTAATTTCATGGAGGATTCATAGCTGTTGTCATATGTCTCTTTCAATGCAGAGGGATTTCTATCTGATCCTGCAGACAGACTTATGTGCAGCTGTGTCAGCTACCTTGATTTCGACAGGTGCAAGAGATTGCAGGTTCCTTAAAGCTAAAATACCCACAAGAAAATGTTTCCTAAATCTCTTTATATGCATATGAAACATCTGCTCTTTTGTGTGGTATGGGACAACATAGAGAATCAATCTGAAAATGAGAGGACAATCAGCACTTTGAAGAGCTAGGCTTGTAATGAAAATTTTCTGTGAATGTTTCTTTCCTTAAATCAACGAGAGTTGTGGGGAAGCAGAGGGAAGAACAGGAAGTCTGAAGAGAATGCAGTGCACATTATTTTGTCTTGATATTTTAGAAAACATTCTTTTTCAGATGTTAATACTAATTTTATTGGTTGTAAACTGCTCTTTCATATGGTTTATGATTTTTGTGATATGGCTTATAAATAGCTGATGTTCAAGAAAAAGCACAAAAATTACTTAAAAGGATGCTGTCAAAATGTATGTTACCTTTAAGTTTTTTCCTAGCCTTGAATATTTAATGACTTAATTTTCCCTGTTTCTTCTTTGAAAAATAGCTCCACCATGCAGCTAAAGACTTGATTTTTTTAGAAGCAGAGCACACTTGTATCTGTTAACTTAGTATATATATATTTCTGAGCATTTATGAAATAACATGCAAAAAGTGTGCTGGTAGTTTTACTAGATATTATTAGACAAAGCTCCTCATGCTTTGTGAACTATTCAAATCAGTTTTGAAAATGGTGCATATATGGTTTGAATGAGATTTCCAGACATTGAAAGTATGTCAGCACTAAACACAGGTATGGAAAATGGGAAAGCATGGAGCCAATTTTTGTGGAACTCAAAAGGACACCAGTTTCTCTTTCTCCATACCATTTTTTACTTCAATTCAAAATTCAGAACTCCTTATTGCTCTTCCTAGAGGCAGAGGAGGAATCGATGCTGATACCATGTTTCATGTGAGTGAAAGTGTATGTCATTCACCGTTTTGGAGTAACAATAGTGAAATTACAGGGGACCATTTTCTTGCTTTCAGCCATTAAAAAATCTTTCATCCAGCTTTCAGTTCAAAATTTAATTTGGCTTTTCCTCAGTCTACAGAGATCTCTCTTTTGCCTTCTTCCTGATCTTTCCATTGCTTTGGATGTATGATCCAAAAATCTTCAATCCACCATGTGCTCTTGGTTTTGTATTTATTTGGCATTGCTATTTAGTCCCCAAGGAAACCTTCTAGACTACAATTCAATCTCCTTTCAAGCACTGCTATATGTCAATAACCTATATTCTAAAATATCTTGATTTTTAAAAGATGAAGGATGTTTGCGGGGTGATGAGACAGGGTGATTCAGTGAAAGGACATGGCATACAATATTTACAACTCAGTTTTTCCAGATCTGCCTCTTTCCTTGCTCTTGCTGAATTTTATTTGGTCCTGGAATAAACACAACTTCCTTGAGTTGTGTATGATGTGCTGTGAGGTGAGGAGAAAGTGACAGTCTTGTTACAGCCAATTAGAGTGAATGTATCTTCTCACCATGTAAAGCAAAGCTGAAGGGGTAAGATAAGGGAAAATTTATGCTGTGGAGGCATGGAATCCATATTCCTTCAGAGATATTAAGATAAGGCTAATTGCCTTCTAGTAAAAGGTCTAGCAGTTTTCAGAGAGATTTATGGCTAAACATTTTTCTAAAAGGTATTTTGACCAATTCTTTTATGAAATAATATGCCTTGTACAGTACAGCAATTAGGAAAAGCAGAAATAAAGTACATAAAATATGAATAAAGTAAAATTTATAGAAGAGAAAAGTGTAATTGAAAGTTGCCTGAAAATATTTGGAAAAAGAGGAGTACACCAGTTCTTAATTTAGGTCCATAAACGAGTTTATTTGCCATCATAATTTTTATGTTGGCAAGAGAGCAAATCCTTTGCGATGGTTGAGGACAAATCAACCAGCAATCATAGATTTCCCATATAGATCTCCTTCCCCCAAAAAGTCCTTGCATTGTCAGTTTATCAGATTTAGGGTATACGTCTTAGGGATTTAGTTTTGAGAGGTGCTCAACCTGGCTGGCAACTGGAAAGCAACTGAATGTTTTAAGAGTTCTTATGAAGTTGGAAATCAAACAGCTTTCTTACGGGGTGTGCCAGTCTCTACAGCAACATTTCAAGGAGAACATGACCAGTCTAAAGCAAGAAATATCTTTGTGTTTTTACTGTCATACTTTATCATCTTAAAAGAACACAAATCTCTGGAAAAGTGTACAGCTTTCGGTGCTTCAGACAAGACTGGGTTGCATTGGTAAAAGTCAGGCTGTGATCTAAAACCTGTTGAGGTCAATGGAGAGGTTCCCAATTGTTTTCAATAGCTTTTGAATCAGAGCCTCAAAGCTAGTGTTTTGAGGCAGACTATGATTTCTCAGAAGAGCTGGAGACCACTGAAACTGGTCCATTCCCTGCAGCTACATTAAGGATTATGCCTGATTGGCAAAGCTTTCCAGAATGTTTAATCTTCAATTTAGTTTGATGGTCCTGCTCAGCACGGGGTAAACACAGGAGCAAAGTGTTCTGCAATATTTATTCACATTTTAAAATGGATTATTGTCAACAGTATTTTCTTTCTCTTTGTTTACTTTTCTGATAAATCATTCCAGTGAACAAGTTTGCTAGCTGGAAATGATTGCTGATACAGCAAACCTTGAATTGGTTGCAGTCTTCAGTCTATTAGCGGTGAAGTCCATGCATGCTATAGTTAAAGGTGCAGCTGCAGTTGGCATGGTTGTTCACAGGCTGGTTTTGTACTGTCATCTGTGCTGAGTGGTCTATTTACCCAGCAAATCACAACACACCATGTAACCATTGCAGTTTGAACTGTCTCCATATCCTATTAAACATTAGGCTGGCATTGCTTTCTCTAGTGGAGTGACTGCTATAGCTCTCACTTTTGTCAGGCAGTGTGTAGGAAAATGTATCACTTTTAACATCTACTGATTGCAGAAAATTTACACCTGTCAGAGAAGAAGTTCTTAATGCAAGTCCTTAATGCAATGCCCAGTAGCGATAGGGAAATTATGAAGGTAGACTTGATGTCTACTTCATTAATACTTCACTGAGTCTACATTTCTTTACAAGTCAAGACCCTGTAACATCCTTCTTGTTCTTAAGAGATTTACTTTCTCTAGCCAATAAGGCTGTGCAATGACAATCCAGAGGATTGCACCGGTTGTCTGTTGTGATCAGAAACAAAAGGTGAGTCTAATTAATGATTTGGATTAAGATTTTTGAGGTCTGGATTATTTATCTTTTCATTGCTTTAATGACTTCTAAGAACTTGCTCAATCTCCCACTGCAGTCCTTAACTGTGAAACAGGAAAAATCTCCTGATTTTGGGAGGAATTTGAAGATGAATTATTTACTGCCTGTCGTGAAATAATTTGTATTAGAAACAAGGAGATCAAGACAAAGACATAAAAAATGTTGCTAGAGTGGGGTTTATTGATGCTGCAGTGCGGTTGTTCATTTCACAATTGTTAAGGGAACACTGAAGAGACAGTTACTGGATTATAGACATTTCTGGAAGTCCAGGTGTAGGATCTCAGAAGATAAGGGGCTTATGTGTATGTCTGAAACACAAATAGCCAGATAGCTGTGGAGCCAACCAAGGATTGTTGGTAATAACAGCCAGGGATTGTTGGTAATAACACACTGTGAGAAAGAACAAGATGTGGCTCGAGAAGGGGCCATGCAGTGAGGGGGCAGCAGGTCCTGGTTACAGGAAGCTGTTCTGGAAGGTCAGTCCTAGCACACCACCTAGACGAAGAGGAGAATAAAGTGGATCTATTGCACTACACATACTCTTTCAGTTTTAAAACATCATCCACTGTGAAGGATGTGATTATACATGATCCTCATGAATAGCGAGACATGCCAGCAAACAGGATATAGCTGAAGGTATTAACTGTCTTCAAGTAGATGTCCAGGATGTTTCACTCTGCACAATTCCAAATAGTATGTAAATGTTAGGTATATATATATATTTAATAAAGTAGTCTTCCAGACAAGGCACTATACTTAAAAAAAAAACCGCAAATCAGACAAGTCTGAAGAAAGCACTGGTTAGTACTACTGCTTCTCCAAGCAGTTGCAGGATGTCTCCAGCAAGATATTGCTCACAGCATACCTGGGGACCTTGCTGTCCATGATATTGATGGGCACATGAGTACCTGATGCAATTTTAGCTGTATTCTATAACACCATCTTTCCATTTAGAGCACAAAGAGAAGGAGGAAACTGTGACTGAAACTGCAGACAGCAAGCAACTTCTAAGTATTTTTAGAGAATGTTTACGAGTCTTCTATTGGGAGTGAGGGACAAAGAGAGAGAGACCACTTATCTGAAGTGAAGCAAATCTCCAGGCCTGAAATCAGGTGTTATGTATCACATATTAGGTATCTAGAAATTTGTATTATCAAATGTATGCAGAAAAGATACTAAAAACATTGAAACATACCACTGGAGGCCTGGGAAGATTTCATTTTTCTCTTTCCATTTTTCCACCATTTTCTGTTAGCCTTTGCAGGTTCTTCAGAATGTATCACTGGAGCATTGAGGAAAAAATGGGGAATTTTCCTTTAGCCATAGGCAGGAATTGTACACAGTTTCCTTTCCTTTCTTTTCTTAAAAAGCAAGCACTGAGAGACTTCCCTCATTTTAAATTACTTAGCACAGCTGAATGCATTTATGTTCTGCTGATGCAATATATCTGCATTATATAATTTATATGCAAACTTTTTTCAATCCTTTTGTCACAGTTACATAAACTTCTCCAAAACACTGCTAACACCAGAAGTGACAAAGTACCACTTCTTCTCCAGATGAAATAATCATAAGGTATGTCCTAACTTGCATCTTTAGTATTGTACATCTGCTGAACTTACTCTTGTAAAATTCTTAAAAAGAAATTTTGAAAGGCTAGAAAAAATATGCTAATCTTTATGCTTCCAATAAAACCCCCTGAAGTCCGTGTAATTCCCAAACAATCAGGATGCATTCTGCTTTCTGTTGTGTGAGCTGTTTACAACTTTGTACATAAACAGCTCATAATGTTGAATTTATTCTTTCCTAAAAAAATTTTTTTCAGGATGCTATGGCCTGGTAGTACAGTAAAAAGACAATTGCATCTTGCTCTGAAACCTGAAGTTCTAGAAAGTGCCCCTGTGTCAAAGGAGGGTCAGCATGTTCCCAGAAGCTGCTTATGGCAAAAAAGTTGTCGCCTGCAATAAGGTGCCCATTTGAATGTTGTGGTTAGTGTTTCATCAGGGGGCTAGGGGGTGGGTAGGAAAAACCACTCCTGTGACCTCTGCAAGATTTTTTCCTAGAAATTTATGGCTGGCCTCATTGGTACTAAGTCCTGTTGTCAATGCCCTTCCCATGTGTCGCAGGCTGAAAGCCATGCTCTCACTGCAGATGGACTTCCTCCATCTGCTTAGCACCTCCCTGCAGTCCCAGCTGTAAGGAGTGCCTTGGTTACCAATCCTCAGTGAAGAGCAATTCCCCTGCCAGGACTCCATTCTGCAGAAACCTGGGGCAGCTTTGTCTTTTGCTTCAGCCTGACTTCTGTCATACATCCTTAGATGCTTTGGATTTGCTACTGACATGCTGCTCCCTGTGGCTTTGGTTTGTTTTTTTTTTTGCTGTGTTCAACATCCCACTGGTGACTGTGGTCCCATCTCCCACCCAGTGAATATTAGGACAGGCCCACACCACTGCCACACCACCATAGAGCAGGAGACACCACCCATAGTTTTCAGATGAGTTAATAAGGACCTCCGTATGTGGTTACAATGCCACACGACTTCCCAGCCCCAGTTTTCCAGGACAAAGCACTTAACCCTGCTTCCAAGCAGAGCCAGCAGCAAAGCTGGTGGTGACTTCAGTAGTTGCAGAGCTGAATCTGCTATGAAGGAGTGTGCAACAGGAGAATCAGGTTTAAAGCGCACAACAAACTTCCATAAAAAAGCAATCTTCTTTCATTTATTTGGGAGAGGCTCTTACTCTTATATGAATGGAAGGATATGGGTCCCAAACTTGTGGGAAGCAACCAGTTGTTGTATGGTAAAAATGGTTTGAAACTATTTGACTTCATGAAGAAGTATCCTGAGTTTCCAGGAGAAGATTTCATTTTGCCCTTACTTGTCTGCCCTGTGAGACTTTCAGGGCATATCCACACTGTCAACATGAAGAGAAAAGCAGCCTCCTTACACTCCTTTCCTCATCCAGTCTGTATTGGAATGTTGTGAGTAGTACTGAGCAAAATTAGGTGAAAATTAACACATCTGCCACTCTCCCCATCCCTAGACCAGCAGGAACAGAAAAAATTCACTTATTTACATGCACACAGTGCTTTACCCTTATACAAACACTAACATCTCTCTGTCTTTGTTTCTGAGTAAAGAGGGCTGGACTCATCAAGTAATATAGCAGATCATATTTTATGTGTATTGCACAGTTCTGTGGGATCACAGTGAGAGAGGGAGAGAAAATTCTTTGCTTTCACCACTTCTTTGGCATGTTAAACCAACCTTGTCTGGGATTAATTGAGTGCTGGCTCTGTCTGTCTTTTGTATTAACATCCCCAGCAGACCAAAAACCACTTTAATTTAAAAAAGGTCCAGGCTAGTGATTCTGGATGCTTTCATTGGAACACCTTTCACCAAACACTGATGGGGCTTGGGGCGGGCCTCTGACTTTCCAAGAGACAGAAGTCTGATGCCGACAACATGCTGGTTGTTGCAGAACCCATTTATTACTCCCAGAGCTGCCTGCAAATCAACAGCACAGATTCCTGTGTGTGACTGGAAATACACTGCACTGAGCAGTGACTACAAGACGTAGAATTAAACATTTTGGCCTTCTAACTGCTGTCAGTTGGCTGCTGTATTTTTAAACTCTAACCTGTTGCTGCAACTCCTTTACAAGAAAAAGGTGTCAAAACTATCCTTCTTTAATTCTTAAACATGTGTTAGTAGAGAGATTATTATGCCTACAGCGGATGCTTAAAGTCTTTGAAGACACTTTTTTTTTTTAAAGCCACTGAATAGCATTGAATACCAACCATTATCCAGAAAATTTCTTTTCACCAATGTCTTGGTGGACCTGGCAATCCATCCCTCCCACCAGGTTTTGCTGTGCTTCGATTATATCTGTAGTCTTGCTTGGGTGTGAGTGCAAAGATGGCAGTGCCTCTGACTTTGACAGTGACTGAATAGTACCAGTTGTCTGGGGAAAAAAAAAAGCTTTTGTGAATTTGATTCCACCATTTCTGTTCTGAACTAGCTTACGTGGAGAACTACAGGGGCTTTGAGACTTACAGAGGAAAAAAAAGAATTTGGGGATTAAGCTTTAAAATATCAGAGATAAACTAAAGGAGGTCTGTCTTCAGGTTATTTCTGCTGTTGAACTACAGCACTGTGAATAAGTGCTGGTGACACACTCGTCTAGAACAACCTGAAATACTGCCAGTCAAAAGCATATCACTGATGTTGTTGCAGGGTGGCAGGCAGGACTAAATCAGATCCTAGCCTCTGGCTTGTACCACAACTTCAGTGCATCCTGACTGGGAGAAGGGGAAAGCCCAGGGCTGACAGAATGTAATTCAAGTGAAGCATACAGTCAGTGACATGAGATAGTGACACTCAGAAATATGGCTGAGACTGGAATCAGCAATTTCCTCTTTACACCCAGCATATTAATTGCCAATATGCACTAATTCCAAAGACACATTTGAAGGAGGACATGACAATGTGCTAAAAATCAATGATATTAGGATGGAGAGTGCTGGCAGCTGACAGGGAGAAGTCCTTCATGCCCCCTCATTCTTCAAAAACATAAAAAATAATGTGATTTTAAAAATTTTTGTGCTATGCAGAAGATTTCCCTAAAGCAATTCAATTGCTATGTTGGTTAACCCACATCCCAGATGGACAGAGAAACAAAGTAGTGCAGTGGAATGAATTACATGCATTTTGTAGCTATACATCTGCTCCTATGTCACCTGACCAGCTGCAAAGGCATGTGATGACACAACTTGTGGCAAGCAGCCAGGCAGATATGCATTTGTTTCAGGCCCTTCAAAATTCTGGATTTTAGCTCAACAAAAGGGCAAGTCCTGGAGAGTGAAGACTCTTGCGACAAGTATTTGTCCCTTCTGCAAAGCAGTGTGAATCACAGGTGAGAAAGGTGCCTTCACTTTACAAGTTTTTGTAACCTTGGCACAGGTATTTGCAGGTGAGAAGGTCCTGGTGTGTGGTTTGGAAGTGTCTATGCAAAGCAGTGACAAGAAGAAGCAGTCCAAATACAGCAAGCAAAGGAACTGGAGCTTTGTTGAATTTGCTTTCAGGGTGCAAGAAACAGGTATTAAAAGTACTGCTGTAAACAGTACTTATTCATTTGGTGTCTCATGATATATTTAGGAGCTGGTTTAATTTCAGTTACTCAAAAGTCCTCATTGCATGGGTCATAATAATCTCAGTCTGTCATCTTGATACCTCTTATCGCATATCCTCTGGGAGATATTAAAATGGAAGACCCCTTCCAGGATTGCATGGCTGCCTTAATCACATAAAACAAATACTAAATACTCAGATAATGTCAGTATGTCTTTTTCTTTTCCTTTAAACTTCTTATTTGTTTTCTAAAATTATTTAGCCATGGTAAAAAAATCCAGGCTAAGTACACATTTTTTTATACAGAACCATAGACATGAGCTTGTATTTATGTGTGCAGCAGGATTTCATTTAAGATTAGAGTATTAGAAACTGAAATGTTTGCCCTCCACAAAATTCAAAGCACAGATGTGATCTTGCCAAATACAGAGAACTCAAAATCTAAATGGCATAGATTTTATAGCTTTCATTGTGCTCATCTGTAAGTTTGTGGTATCAAAACTGAGTTTTTCAGGCCTTACACAATGTTGCATCCTGCCTATGTGAGTGAGCAATGGGTGTTTGTGGAATTCTGCCTGGGCACAAGCAAAAAGCTGCCTGAGAGCTTATGGATTAGAGGGCAGACCAGTGTGGGTGATATTGCTGTGAGTGTCTGCTACAAAGACCACCTGCTCAGTAGTAAGAAATAGACATGGGACATTGAGGGACATCTTGAAACAGTTGGAAGAAGCCTCTCATTCAGAGGTCCTGAGAGACTAAACTATCCTGATACCTGCTGGCAGATCAACACAGCAGATCACAAGCAGTGCAAAAGTTTCTGAAGTGTGTCAATGAGGGCCTGTGGACACAAGACATTGAGAACCCAAACAGGAAAGTTGCTTTGCTGAGTCTCATGTTTACAAAAAGGAAGAACTGATCAGAGATGTGAAGGCTGGGGCAGCCTTGACTGCAGTGACCTTGAGATGGCAGAGGTCAGGATACTGAGAAAGAGTAGCAGAGCAAATAGCAGAATCACAGCCTTGGGCTTCTGGAGGGCAGAGTATAACCTCTTTAGAGACCTGCTTGGGAAAATCCCCAGGGAGACAATCCTGGAGGGAAGAGGAGTCCAGGAGAGATAGTGTATATTCAGGGGTCGTCTCCTTCAAGCTCAAGAATGGTCCATGCTAACAAGCAGAAATCAATCAGAGAGGGCAGAAGGCCATGTGGTTGAGCAAGGAGTTCCTAACTCGACACAGACATAAAAAGGACATGTACATCAAGTGAAAGGAGGGGCAGATGGACCAGGAGAGTTATAGACGTTCTTTCTGACTGTGTGAGGATGGGTTCAGGAAAGATGAAGCTCACCTGGAGTTGAATATAGCAGAGGATAAAAAGAAAGATTTCTACAGGGTCATCAGGAGTAGAGGGCATCCTATGCCAAATGTGGATCTGTGAATATATGGACCGGGGATTTGATAAAAAATACAGAAAAGACAAAGTTGCTCTGTGCCTGCTTTGTCTCAGCCTTCAGGACTCCCAGGTCCCTGAGACCATGGGGTAAGCCCAGGGCAGCGTAGGCTTGTCCCTGATGGAGTACAGTTGGCTTAGGAAACATTAAACAAACTAGACTTATACAAATCATGGTGCTGGTAATGCCAATGTTGTGAGTTCAATCCCTGTGTGGGTCACTCACTTAAGAGTTGGACTTGATGATCCTTCTGGGTCCCTTCCAGCTCAGAATATTCTGTGATTCTGTGAAATCCATAGGTTTTCAGTGCTGAGGGAGTTGCCTGATGTTGTTGTCTGTGGAGTCTCCACCAGTGAAGAAGTGCAAAGTTCTCCTGCACACAGCTCTCAGCAACCTGCTGGAGCTAAGCTGCTTTGAGTACAGAGGGTGGACTAGATGCCCTCTACCATTTTACTCCCCAACTTCTCATTTTCCTCTTACTGTTTCATTTTTGTGTGGGGATGGAATTGTGTGCTTTTGGGTGTCTCACAGCACATGGGTTGCATGAGCCAGCTCCTCAGACACTGCCTCACATATCTGCTATGACAATCAATGCCCCAGCTGTTTGGGGTGAGGGAAGAGGGAAATGCATGTTTCCTTCCGCAAAAGTTTTAGGCCTTGACTACTGTAAAGCCAGCAATGACAGAGTTAACCGAGACTGTGAAAGCAGGTTTTTCAGAGCACAGACTAGCTTTCAGCTTGAAAGCATACTGTAGCTTTGAGGAGAGTTTTTCATTATTGGACAGGATCCAGCATCTCACCATCTATGTTACAGTTTGCTCAAAGGCAGGCAGATTATAAAAAAATAGCAGCCACATCTGTGTCAGCTACATTTATCCCATCTGCTTTTTATTTTATCAACTTGGAAAGTAAATCCGAGTCATCACACAGGCCTGTTTTATAAGGATTAATGCAAATAGTTTGGCACTGACAAAACATACATATAAAAGTTTTTCCTTCTTGATGAGACATTTAAAAATAAAATTTCCAGTGGATTTAATTACAGTTAAAAGATTTCACCATTAATTTCAGGCAATTATTCAGTGCCTACAAGCCTCATTCAAGTAGTTCTGCACCTCTCTTGCTCGTCATTTTTGCAACAGGCTATTAAAAAACATTACTACACCATGGTCTGAAATATAGCATGGGTCTGGATGTCCCTGATTTACCTTTGCTCTGGTCAGTGTCACTACCGCCAGCTGGAAGATGGTGTGGGTGTGGAGAGTGAAAAGGAATACCAAACAGGAGAAGCAAAGGGACAGAAAATACAGATCCATAACACATATTCTTCTGTAGCTGAGTCCTGTGTCAGGCACCACCAGTAACCACAACATGCAATACTGTTTATAAAGCAGTCAGGTGCTTCTCTGTGATCTCACTATGCTGTTAGCCTAAGCTCACATAACCTCAATTGTCTAGTACGGAGAAACCTTTCATTTCTGATTTAGTTCTGTGGGCACTGCCCATTTGTTCCCATGCCAACATTGGCTAATTGATTTCTTCTCCTTCTTTTTTTTTTTCGTTCAGATCTCCTCCTTCCTTCCCATTTCTCTAAAGAAGTCAAAACCTCTTAAGAAAGCAAAGGTTTTACTGTACTAAATATACTTTACTATTTATGTACCCACTTCATAAAAAATTTGCCTGTCCTATACCTTTTTCAGTCCAGGTGAATCTTTCTTTGCACAGTGTGCTGAGAAAATGTTGCCAATGCTTTGTATAATGACATTAAATGTTCTTATCTCTACTGGAATTGATTAATGCTTCAGAGAGCTTTTGATCTTCCCAGGTACAGAGAAGCTGCATCTTTGTCACTAATGCACAGCACGTTCAGTTCTTACTTGCTGGGTCCTACATGCAGTACATCTGAAAGCTTTTTTGAAAGAATTCTAGTATTGTTGTCCCCATTTTACTAAGACAGTTCAGATGATGAAATAACTTGCCCAAGGCCACACAGCAGACTGAGAGACAAAATAAAGTGAAGACCACGTGTATCTTGACCAATAAATTCTTTGCCTTCTAAGCTACAGACTGAAAAGAGAAATCAGATAGGCCTTTTTAATCTAAGGATTAGAAAAATAAAGTTCAATGTTCCAATTAAGGAAGATAGAAGACCTGTCCGTTTGATAAACCAGAAAGTGACCCTCTATGAAATTCTGTTAACATTACATCCACAACACTTTCAAAAAGATCCCAGGAACCATGCCAGAACACAGCATTGCTTTGTACTCATGACAGTTTTAATCTGTGGACTACAGGCTATCCTTGCCAGATCAGAAATAATTTCCTGCTTGCAAGGAGACAAGTAGCTGTATTAGAGGCTCAAGTAATATTGCATAGCCCTGATTCTGCAAGACTTGTATTTTTTACTTCATTCACTATGATTAGCAGCAGCTGCTTACATGGCTTTTCATTAAGTACTGAAATGCAGGAAGATGTTAGTCAAAGTGATTGGGAACTGGAACAGTAGAAGCCTCTGAATTTGGGGCCTCTGTCCCAACCCACTGCTCTCCCCTATATTTCTTAAAATGCTCTCTTGTCACCTTTCTTTGAGACAAAGAGAAAGCCTCTGGGAAAGTAGGTATTACTTACATTTTATTGCTTGAAGCAAGGTCTGAAAGATTAACCTTCACTGAGTTTAGATCTTATTGCAAGTTTATAAACATGTTATCCTGATTAAAGAAACAAAGAACTGTTGGGGTTGGGAGGTATTGGTGAAGATTGCCCAGTCCAACACCCTGCTCAAAGCAAGTCAGCCATGGCAGCTTACCGAGCAGTGAGTCAAGTAATGCTGGAATATCTCCAGGAGTGGAAACTCCACAAGCTCTCTGGGCAACCTGTTCCAGTGCTTGACCACACTCATGAAAAAACCCAAAGATTTTCTGAGGTTTCAGCAAAGTTCCGTGTGTTTCAATTTTTGTTGTTTTCTTTTTGTTCCTTCACTGGACATGACCAAGAAGAGTTTAGCTCCATTATCTTTATTCTCTACCCATCACCTCAGTCTTAACATGGTTAACATCCTCCTGAGTCTTGTATTCTACAAGCTGAATATACCCAGCACTCACAGCCTCTCCTTATATGACAGATGCTTCAATCTCTTCACTGTCTTTGTGGCCTTCACGGCACTCACTGCAGTATGTCCATGTCACTTCTTCACTGGAAAACTCAGGATTATGTGCAGAACCCACATGTGTCCAGCAGGGCTAAGCAGAGAGAAAGAGCACCTCCACATGTTGTCAGTGCTCTAACACAGCCCAGGATGCCACGGACATTCTTTGCCACAAGGGCACATTGCTGGCTCATGGTCAGCTTCTGGTCCATCAGAACCCTCAGGTTCTTCTCCACAGAGCTGCTTTTCAGCCTGTTGGCTCCTATTTTATGGGGCTGTTCCTTGGTAGGTGCAGTTGGTATATTCCTTTGTTGACCATTATGAGGTTCTTATTGGTTCATTTCTTCAGCCTGCCACATCCCTCTGACTGCCACTACCTCTACCTGGTGCCTCAGCCACTCCTCACATTCTGGACCATCTGCAGACATGCATGTTGAGGATGAACTCTGCCCCATCTTCCCTGCTTTAATGAAGACAGTAACAGGATTGGACCCACAACTGCTATGGAGGGCAACCCTTGTAACTGTTCTCAGACTGGGTTGTGTGCCACTGACCACAATTCTTTAGGTCTGCCCATTCAGTTTTCAAATAGCCCCACCATTCAATTCTCTAACCCACACTTCACTAGTTTCTCTATGAGGATGTTATGAGGTAGACAACTGGACATTTTGCCAAAGTGCAAAAGAACACTATCCACTGCTCTTTCCATGTTCATCAAGAAAGTCACCCCATTTTAGAAAGCCATTGGGTTGATCAGGTTTGATTTTCTGTCCAGAAGTCCTTTCCATGTACTCCCAGTCATGTTGTCTGTAAATGGTTTCTATGATTACTTGCTCTATCACATCATGGACAAAGGGTAGGTCCCCTCTTTTAAAATGCTTCCTAACCTGCTTGACCTCCACTGAGGGTGATCCTACGTCGCTCTGGACTTTAACACTGGTCTTAGAAGCCTGGAATACCTGAGGGTATAAAGAAACAAAAGAGTAGGACATTAAGAACCTCAAGCTTCTCCACATCTTTTTTCACCAAGGCTCCCTGCCCACTTGAGCAGCAGCACGACTTTTTCTCTGATCTTTCTTTTGCTGCTGATGGCCTAGTGAAAACCTTCCATGTTGCTCTTCGCATGTGTTGCCATATTCACTTCCAGATGAGCTTTGGTTTTCCTGAACCCATTCTTTCAGTCAGACAGCATCTCTGTAGTTCTATTGGGCCACCTGCCCCTCCTTCCACCTCCTGTACACCTCCTTTTTATGTCTGTGTCAAGTTAGGAGCTCCTTGCTCAACCATGCAACCTCCTGCCCTCTCTATTTGGTTCTGCTTGCTAGCACGGACCATTCTGGAGCTTGGACCCCAGCAGTTCTCCTCGACTCCTCCTCTATCCAGGATTGTCTCCCACGTGATTTTTCCAAGCAGGTCTCTAAAGGGCTTATATTCTGCCCTCCAGAAGTCCAAGGTTGTGATTCTGCTATTTGCCCTGCTAGTCTCTCTCAGGGTCCTGACCTCTGCCATCTCATGGTCACTGCAGTCAAGGATGTCACCAACCCTCACATTCCGAACTAGTTCCTTCTGGTTTGCAGGTATCTGGTCCAGCTGAGCATCTTTTCTCTTGGCTCCTCAATCACCTGTGTCAGGAAGCTGTTGTTTACTCTTCTATTGGAAATGTCTTGTATATCAGGTATATTGCTAACAAAAAGTAAGTAAACCAAACTACTTTTTTGAGATAACGTCACATAGCTTCATAGATGCAGTTTTTTTCTAACTGGAAAAATGCTGGCCTCAACCTGAAACACTCATCTATTTGCTTACTGCAAAAATCAGAAGTATATAGGCTTGGATACAGGGCTGGGAATTACAGCGACTTATTCCTCAAACAAAACTGGCACATATGTCAGGTTTTCCACCTCATCAAGCAGTGGAATGACAGTTCAGATTGTCAGCAAGTTCTTTATTTTAGGAGCAAGACATATATTCTGCTGGACTGTGACTTACAGAAAAACACAAATGTAGTTTTGGATTTCTGAAAGATTTTTGCTGCACAGATTTGTGAATCTGTACCAAATTACATTGACTTTAAACTTATATTTTTACTATATTAATTTGTCCTCTCATTATACTACAGTTAATTTGCTGTTTGCACTGGGTTTATTTGCTTTTTATGCTAGTAACTTTGCTGTGAGGAAGCCTTTTATAGCACATCCATGAGGATGTTATTGTACAGTGATAGTCTCTCAAATAGAACTCATTTTTGCTCCATTCCCTACTTAATATTTAACTTGCAGTAGTAGTTTAAGAGATTTGCTTGGGTTTAGTTTGTGGCTTTTTGAGAGAGGCAGGAGGAAATATGTTACTGTTTTGTATATAAGCCAAAATGGAGGCATGTTTTGTCTACCAATATGTATTTAACAAGTGAGTTTCTCTGGAAGAGGAGATGAGGCCTTTTTATTTCAGTGAATGCAAAATCACCATGTGGAAAGGGATATTACCCATGACCCTTTTACCATTATTAGCGCTGCATTATTGACTTACTGCAAGGTTCCTTGCTTTCTCTTCCAAGTCCCTGACTGGAGAAGAAAAAGGAGAGAGGAACATAACTGCAGAAAAAGGGAGACAGGAATGCCATGGGCTTAGAGAGTGGTCTTAATTCCATAAAATAGATCCAGTCCTGTGACTCTAGGAGCAGTTGCTTTGGGAACAGTCCTTGCTAGTATGGTCTTCTTAAAAAAAAATCTTTCATCCTGTTGGCTGAAATTTCCTGAATCATGGGGGCTGAAGGAGACAATGCAGCTTTTACTACCAAGCAAGACTTCAAAAAGTATTTTGTTTTTCATTTTCACCTGTTCCCCACTCTTCTTGTTCCTTTGGCATGTTGTCAGCTCCTGCTATAAAGTACAATCAATACTGTGTTTGTTCTTGCACAGAAGGTGTCACTTGTTAAGTTAAAAGAACCGTATAACTTTCTAGTGCTTTTGTATTACTACACATGTGCAACAAGCGTACAAAACCTAAACCATTTTCCAAGCAAGTACATTATTTAGCATAGAAAAATTAATTGTATTTTCCATTTTCTTAGCTGCAGTTTTGTCCATCATATTAAAACTTGGAGCAAAGTCTGCGTACAGATAAACCCACCCAACTTGTGATTCAACTTGTGCAATAACTTCACAACTTAAAATATTTTAGCAAAAAACCTTATTAATAAATGGTTGCTTCGTAAGATAAAACCCTAGAATTAGTATCTTGACTTGTGAATATTGTCCATCTAGACTTCAGCAAAGATTTTGACACCATCTCCTGCAAGGTCATCCTAGAAAAACTGCTTGTGGCTTGGGTGAGTGGACTCTTTGATGGGTAAAAAACTGCCAGAGAGTGGTGGTGAAAAGAGCTAAATCCACTTGATGGGCTGTCACCAGTGGTGTTCCCCAGGACTCTTTTTAGGGTCAGTCCTGTTTAACATTATTGATGATCTGAATGTTGGGATCAAGTATCCCCTCAGTCAGTTTGTAGATGATGTGAAATTGGGTGGGATTGTTGATCTGCTGGAGGGTAAGAAGGCTCTGCAGAGGGATCTGGACAGGCTGGATCGATGGTCTGAGGAAAATCACATGGGATTTAGCAACATGAAGTCCTGGTTCTTCCCCTTGGATCACAACAACCCCAGGNTTTTTAGGGTCAGTCCTGTTTAACATTATTGATGATCTGAATGTTGGGATCAAGTATCCCCTCAGTCAGTTTGTAGATGATGTGAAATTGGGTGGGATTGTTGATCTGCTGGAGGGTAAGAAGGCTCTGCAGAGGGATCTGGACAGGCTGGATCGATGGTCTGAGGAAAATCACATGGGATTTAGCAACATGAAGTCCTGGTTCTTCCCCTTGGATCACAACAACCCCAGGTAGCTCTACAGGCTGCAGCAGAGTGGCTTGAGAGTTGCTCAGCAGAAAGGGACTTGAGGGTGTTGGTTGACAGCTGGCTCAGTATGAGCCAGGATGTGCCCAGGTGGCCAAGAAGGCCAATGGCATCCTGGCCTGGATCAGCATTAGTGTGGCCAGCAGGACCAGGGTGGAGATTGTTTCCCTGCACTCGGTACTGGGGAGGTCACACCTCAAATCCTGTGTTCAGTTTTGAGCCCCTCATTTTAAAAAGGACACTGACATCCTGGAGCATGTCCAGAGAAGGGCAACATGTCTTGTGAAAATTTTAGAACACATCATACGACGAAAATCTGAGGGAGCTGTTTTTCTTAAGTCTGTAGAGAAGAGAAGGCTCGGAGTGAACGTCATCACTCTCTACAACTGCCTGANCTGGATCAGCATTAGTGTGGCCAGCAGGACCAGGGTGGAGATTGTTTCCCTGCACTCGGTACTGGGGAGGTCACACCTCAAATCCTGTGTTCAGTTTTGAGCCCCTCATTTTAAAAAGGACACTGACATCCTGGAGCATGTCCAGAGAAGGGCAACATGTCTTGTGAAAATTTTAGAACACATCATACGACGAAAATCTGAGGGAGCTGTTTTTCTTAAGTCTGTAGAGAAGAGAAGGCTCGGAGTGAACGTCATCACTCTCTACAACTGCCTGAAAGGAAGCTGTAGGGAGGTGAGGGTTGATCTCTTCTGCTGTGTCTGTAGTAAGAGGACAAGAGGAAGTGACCTTAAGCTGAGACAGGGGAGATTCTGATATTAGAAAAATTTTTTTCACTCTCAGGGTGGTCAGATACTGGAATAAGTTGCCAAGGGAGGTGGTGAAGTCACTGTCCCTGGACATGTTCAAGAGTCAGCTGGGTCTGGTGATGTGGTTTGGTCGTTTAGGGGTGACAGGGGTAGTGCTGGGTGGACATTGGGCTGGATAATCTTGAAGATCTCTTTCAGCCTTGAAAATTCTATTATTTAAACAGTCATTTTAGTGTTTTCATACAGAAGTAAGTAAGGGAAAAGCGGTGAGTAAAGAACAAATGGAAGGTAAGGGTGACTTCTGTGTTAAGTCATTACTATTCAAGCCTGGTATGAAAAGAAAACAAAATGGCACTGTTCCTGAAAACATTGTGATGGCAGGGAGTGGTTGCATTTACGTGTGTTAATTAGTTGCTGCTACAGTATTGAGGCTGAAGCTGTCAGCTATAGGAAATGGTGGAGAATTTGGTTTTACCCATAAGATCTCATGGGAATGTAATTCAGGTACCACCATGCTAACATGTGTCTCTTCCTTCCTTATTTGTTGTGCTTTCAACCAAGTCTTGGTATGGATTATAGAATTTCTACGGAGATGGGAAATGCACAGAAATCAAAGCATAGAACCTTTCTTCAGGATTTCCGGAAATGAAAGCTATCTACAGGCTACAATTTATACAGTCAAGAAATTTGTGTTTCTTGGCACTGGCTAGGTTCTGTCTGTGTGAAGGTTCAAATCTGTGCTGTCTTTCTCTGTAGGACAGAGTTATCCCATAATAAAACTCTTAAGAGTCCCTCATCACTTAGTTTCACAGACCCACAGATTTATCAGTGGTGTCAGAGCTGAGAAGTGCATTTCATAAATGCTGTTAACACATTATTCAAGTTCCTTAAGAGTCATCCAGGCTTAGCCTTCTCCTCTGACATACTGACTTCTATAGCCAAGAATGCAACCAAAAAGAGCCAGGCAGTTGCAGTCACTAACCTAAATACTTCCCCCTGGTCTGACAGAAGCTCTGTCCTCCACCTCTCCTAACTGGTGCCATCTACACAGCAATGAGGTTCACTGCCATGGAGCATGACAGAGTATTCAATAAAATATTTTCCATCTCTTTCTCTGGGAGATGGATAATTTAAATGCTCAAATGCTTCAACCCCCATCTATTGACATTTAATATGACCTTAGTGCTGAACAAGTTTCAGCAAGAAGAGTTTAAAGGTCAGGGAAAGCAGCAAGCATAGTTGAGCAAGCATTTGAAAACATCTTTACAGTTTGTAAAACAAGAAGTGCGGAATTAGCCCTGCTGTGAGTAAGGATAGGTGTGCCAGTTTCTAGAAGAAATTTCTAGACAGAAGTGAAGTCTAATAGCTAATAGTTTTTAAAACCAAGGACAGTTTTGATACAAAGTTCTGCACCCAGAGGAGCACCTTATTTCTCTATAAAATTCAAACAGAAGTATTTAATGATTTTTAGTAGTTATTTGCACAGCATCCAATTTTAACAGGAGGCAGAACTGTGTAAGAACTGATAGAAACCCAACAGATAAAGTCCATTTGATGCCAGATAACATTAATTCCTGGAAACTGGAATTGGACTCAATATGGAATTGACAATCCTTATAGGTCTCTTTCAACTTGAGATGCTCTATGATTCTAAATACAGACAAAGGGAAGGAAATTTCAGTGTAGAACAATTGCATTCAGGAAACGAAACCAGAACAGATAGTTTTTTCATTGCTGTTTTTCTTGGTTTGTAGTTTAAACAACTCTAGATGCTTGTTTCTAGATGACTTCTCATTCAAGATTTTGGAAAAGGTTTTCCAGAACATGGAATTTCTTGTTGGACTACACTGGAGCTGGAAGCCAGCACAAAAGAATTTGCATTTTGGCTTTGAATTCTCTGCTTTCATTTCAAACCAGATGACTAAACTGAAAAGGAATGGAAGTTTCAGAATGCTTAGCTTGAACTTCACATGCAGATAATGTATGGGACGTTCGAGGATGTTCAGTCCAGTTTTGCAAAGTCAGATGTTTTCACACAGGGATACATCAGCTTGAGCAGATGATCTTATTTTTGTCTTAACCAAAGTACTTTTGTGAATTATAGGTGTTCCTATGAAATGCAATCAAATGAAGATGCTTTCTGGATTAAAATTTTCTGACATACTTGTCTGACCACATTGCATGTCTTGTGTTGTACGCCATGATTGCAGAGGATGTCTGCAGTTTCTGCCAAGGTCAGCTGGGTGGATTGTAGAAGCCAACTTAAATGGATCTTTTCTGATTGTTATTTTTTAATTATGACCACCAACATGTCAGTGTTTCAGAGAAGAAAGGTACAGTTATTCCATCTTGAAGAAGAGAGAGTCATATAGACTAAAGCTATGTTTCAGGGGTTTTTCCCATCAAAAGTTCCATCACTAGAAAATGTAAAACTCAAAAATTATGGGTATAGTGTGTGTAGTCCTAATACTGAACGTGTTCTTGATCCCAAGTAATCATTCAGCTTGAATCGTTTGCCATTCGTATTTGTGCTCCCAATGAAGCGTGAGATACTTTAGTAATTTTGGTACTAGTCTTTTCAGATGTAGTAATAAAAAGTGGATGAAATATTTTCACGATGAAAGATGGTATAGATTAAGATACTTCTATAGCATTGCTTGTGTGATCACAAATACATACTATATAGTTTCATATTACCAGACCGTTTTAGTAACTTATCCAGATTTTAACAAAGCTTATACAGACTTTATCTTGTCATTCATTATTCCTCCAACTAATACTGAACAACTTACAGTCCAAGTTAGTCTTCTGCTTTTGCTGTATTCCATACAGTCCATGTAGAGCAGCACTCATAATGTTTCAGCTTGGATACCCACACCAAACTGGAACATGCTGATCTTTCCCTGCTTTTTCTACTAGGCTCAAAGAACTTCAGGACAAAAATTACTGGTTTATTTTAGGTGTGACTGAACTATTAGAGTTAGCACAGCAGTTACACTTTATCATGATTAAATACATCTGTGAGGTAAACACTGAAATGGAGTGGTGGTGTTTGTGCTACCAAAGTGCTATTGTAATAATAGTTGCCACTTCTCTCATCATTCTTGGGTGCCACCCCAATAGGGTGTGCAAAAATTCCGCAAGCAATCCCTTTGCTCCCCTCCACATTTGGATGTGTTCAGGATCCAGTCAAATCCACATGTGACCTGCATGGTTCTTTAACAAGAAAGTTAGACTGAGTGCCTTCCAGACATATTTCCATGTACTAGCTCGTAGAGGAAAATTATCAGACCACAATGTCTATGGATGAATATTTTCTGTTAGTTAGTGCTTCTCACAACAAACCGCACTGATTGTTTAGGTTTTCTGTTGCATGAACTGTGAAAAGGCTGCTTGGTCTAGTTTTGTGCTATGAAATTACTCCCTTGAGCAGAACTGGCACATAGCTGCAGTATCTTGGATATTTGTTTAAGCACTTTCTGCCTAAAAACATAAGGAAAGTTATGTTCATTATGACATGGACAAAAACTGTATAGGCTATTCAAGAAGAACTTAAACACACCACCATAACAGGAACTGCATGAAACAAAAGATGACAAATAAGTAATGTAAGCCATTATGTATTATTATCTGTTCACTAGAGGTTCTTTGCAGCTCAGTACTACACAGAAGAGCTGAACTGCTGGGAAGAGTAAAAACCAAAACCAAACTACCTCAGCAGAACAAGGTATTGTCGTGGTTTAGCCCTGGCCAAGGGCCAAGGCCCCACAAAAGCCCGCTTCCCTGCCCTTTGCAACTGGACAGGGAAAAGGAATGTGTTACTAAGCTGAGATAAGGACACTGAGAGGGAAAAAAAACCCTCCCTAATTACAGCAGACTAAAACAGGCTCAAAACTTGAAAGATGATTAACTGAATTTATTACAGAGTTAAAGGAGCAAGAAAAACTTCTTTTCAAACACTCTTTCTCTTTTCTCTCTCCACCAGCAGCAGCCCACAGCCCTTCCTTCTGCCCTCAGAAAGAAATAAGAACTGGGTTTTTTCTTAGTCAGTTCATTCCTCAGATGTTTTCTCTTCTTAGCAAAATATCTAAAGGGGAGGCTGGGTTTTTTCTTCTCCTCTCTCTCTCTCTGGCACTGTGGCATGTTCGCAAACGTTGGCAGGCAGCCTACCCGGACTCTGCCGCCACCCCATTGCTCTCCCACAGACGAGCTGGTCCCTCTTAGGGTAGGAATAAAACCAGGCTTTTTTTAAACTTAATTGACTCCCTTCAGTCTCCAGGAGCAAAGGAGTCAATCATGCTAATTCCCACCAGACCACAGTCTCTCCTGTAGGAGTTCACCCCCCTCCTGTTCCGTCACAGGGTGGATCTCGGCTCCTTCATGGACCCTCAGGGTGCAGGGTAACACTGCATTTGGTACAGTCCCTTACCACAGGCCATGACAATGTTTCAGCTCCGATGATTAAAGGACCTCCTCGTCCTCCCTCCTTCTTCTTGGCTGGCTTTGCTGGTGTCCATATCTGTTGTTTTTTCTACATGCTGTCCTCCCTGTTTCCCTGCCGATCTACAACTACATGACTACATGACTATAAGCTGCACGGTGGGCACGTGCCTACTCTCAAGTTTGCTTCTTAAATATGTTGTCACAGAGGCGTTACCTTCCTTCCTAATTGGCCCAGCTGTGGATAACAGCACATCCATCAGAGATAGGCCCTGGCTGGACAGCCGTGCAAGCTTCTGACAGCTTTTTACAGCAGCCATCTTTTGGCCCCTACCACACCCAAAAAGCCAGACCCCCTTCAAACTTCCACAGGTATGTTCTGCAAATATGTTCAGACAAACTCTAAAAGCAAGTGGTTCAGACTACAGAGAAAAAAGAAATCTGTGATAATTGTGTAATATAAAGAAATGGAGGAGAATGCCTTTCAGCCTAATACTAGTGCAAAGACCATGCAGGGTAGGTCTGCAGATTAGTGTGTCACGACTTACACATTGTAATATGGGGACTCAGAAGACGTGAATAGTAAGTTCTATCAACTTCATTTTTAAAAAAAAAAATCATCAACAGTAATAGAAGAGGAAAGTTTTCTTTAGAGCAACTAAGACACAATAACAAAGTGTGGAGAGCAGGCTACATGTTAGTTATAAATCAGCCTTTATTTGCAGAGTCTGTAAGGCCTAATTTTCATTGCTTAGCAGTAGTGTGTCATCTTAGTAAAGATAGAAGATAGTCTCCAATATCCTATTCACTGTAGCCTGACTGGACGTGACTACACACTTTATTTATTTGATAGATACCTTCTGTCTGCCACAGCTAAGCAATGAAATGTCTTAGTGGTGTCCCTGTGTCAGCAAAGCCTATGTGCTGCAGCTTCCCCTAAAGTTATCAGGACCAGGTTAATCATAATTTATTGTTTAGCATATCCTGGAATATTTTCCTTTCCTGTTAAATGTTCGTGTTTCTACAGAATTTGTTGTACATTAACCTTTCTGGAGGTAGTGACAAAGTTACTATACATTCAGTCTATGTTTTCAATAGCTTGCAAAATGAATGGATGATTGAAGTTTAGTAGCAAACTCACGCAAGACTGTATTCTTTCCTCTGTCTTTGATTTCTCACTATCTGCAATTGGATAGAGCTGGACAGCTATGGAAAACCTTTCACAAAAGCCAAATTTTTCAACAGAACAATCCCTGAAATAATTTTGGCAATGTAATAAGCGGATTATCTGCCCCAGCAACCTGCTTTCAGCTTTTTGTGCAGAAATCAGGGATCCTGTATTTTTTTCTAGCCTCTCCCTAACTACTTCAAAGTATGACATTAACTTGCTGAGTTATTTAATAGTTCAAGGTTATTTAAACCCAGTCTTATGTAATATTAATCCATGGTTATACTTTGGATCTTTCCAATTTTGTTCCACAGAAAAGTTCAGTCTTGACATCTTGGATAAAGCTGTCGTGATATTCATACACACACACAAAAAAATTGTATAGTTGTTTTTCTGCTCTGTGAAAAAATCCTGGTTGTAAATAATTAGACTAGCATGAGAAAACACATGTTTTAATGAAATTCTTAGAAAAGAAAGCAGCAAGACCACCTTTAAAAATTATTTTGGTGGTTTTTAGCACTGACAGTCACACGTCTATCAGTATGGGCCTGACTCCCATTTTCATGATGTCTTTAACCCTCCAGGGATAGCCTTCCAACATGGCCAGAGATCTTGCTCTTGCTATTTTACTGTAAGATGGTATCCTCAGGAGGCATTCAGAAGATATGCATAAAAGCTTGGAGTGGTAAACCGTGGAATCAGTCAAAGATTAGCAACTGGTGCAGAAACTGCTGTACAATTTATAAAATTTACACCTGATGAATTCAGTGAGCATTATATGACTTGAAGTAGTTGATATAAGCAAATGGTAGCAGAAAACTAATTTCTATGCTATGTCCAAGTAACATTGGACCCATGGCTTTATAAATGGTTAAAATATGTTTCCTCCAAGTAATACCGAGAAGTAAAGCCACAGAAAACAGAAGGGTCACCCAAAGGGCTTGGGAGACCTTTCTCATGATAGCTCCTTCTCCAAAGGCTCTGTGGCTGTTTGCACAGACCTTGACAGGTTCAGCCCCTACAGCGGCTTCTGTTGTGTACTGACCTTTTAACTGTGATTGTTTCTCTGTACACTTTAATACCCCCACTACTTAAGTGAACACAAGTAGGATCTCAGATGTAGCTTTATACTGGAGTCAGGTGAAATGCTGCTGCTTATTTCAGTGACACAGATGTTGTTTAACATGGACTGAGTGCTTTCTGTCAGAAAAAGAGAGAACATGATGTGCTGGTCCTCTCTGTGTAGAAACTCTAAACATTTGACTGGTGGCTTGTATGAGGTTTATGTTGCATGTTACTCTCTGCTAAAGATAGAGCCATTCCCTTGTTGCCAAGTTTTCAGCTCCATAATTTAGTCACTCTGCTATAACTTCATTAACTTCAATAAACATCCATATCTTCTAACATTTCCCATACAACACTGTGATCTGAGCATCCATTTAAGTCACATGTACAGTGTAGGTCCTTCATCATTCACTTAATGGCTAGAGTCATAGATAGAGGTGTGTTATTTTATCGTTATGTTTGGTAATTGCAAGAAAAAGTGGAAAATCTGACCATGACCAGTGAGTCTCTTCTATGAGAAGGACAAATTATCTTCCATGTTAGTGGTCATCATTAAAAGAAATAATCTACTCCTGTCCAGAGGTTAGTAGCTGAATAAACCTGCATAGTAAAATAGCCTCAGAAGAACAGTTCCTTCTAGTCTGATTTGACCGGATTTTGCTCCACATTGGAAGCACAGTTTTCCTGGCCTGAATGTTTTGCGTTGTACTTCCAGAGAGAGTTCATGAAATGAAAAAAATGTTAAGCATCTGCTGCCTATCTACATCAACATGTATATCCATGTATTTAAGCAAGGATACTCAATGGGGATTAATAACCCACTAACTAGTAACCACTTGAATTATAACAAAGAACCCTACAAAGGGTGCAAATGGAAGAGTGGACATAGGGGAGGACTCATGGGTAGGACAAGGCATTCAAAGTTCTTGATTAACTGGTTTGTATACTGTGTCATAGAGAAAGTCTGCTGCCAAGTTTTGTGAACAGCCATTAAAACAGCCTTCCAGAGTGTTCCCTTGCTATTGTTTTAAGAATGTTTAAGTCAAAGCTTTCAGATCTCAGTAAGTAACTGAGGAGGTCTAGATAGTAGAAAAGAAAGACTACATTGTGCAGCCCATGGAACTGGGATGCAAGACTGTTGAATACTCTTCCCTGATCTCACCCAGATACACTGGAAGTGTACTTCACAGCGGATGGGATTAGACTGCAGTTCAACTAGGTACCTAGTTTAACTCTTTACTGCTGAGTGTTCTGTGTATGGTTTTAAATAAGCAGTAAGAAAAGAAAAAAAGCAAGGACTAAACAGAGGTTTGGTCCCAGTAAGACAGTGTAGAAGCCTAGAAGATAAGGGGACTGCTGTGTATGTCTCAAACACAGACAGATAGATAGCTACGAAGCCAGCCAAGGACTGTTGGTAATAACAGACAATGACTGTTGTTAATAACCAGAGATTGTTGGTAATAACACACTATGAGAAAAAACAGGATGTGGTTGGAGAAGGGACCATGCGGACGTAGAGCAATACTTTTCTGGCACAAATGTTCTTGTTCTGGTTCCTGCAGATAAGCACAAATATAGATACAACTCAAGTGCAGGAATGAGGCGGAGAAGTGGTCATGGACTGTACAGGGCAAATCAAGACCATCAAAGACCCCCAAAGCCCTCTGACACATTTCCAGAAAAGTCTGAAAGAATGAATTGTGTATGATAACTAATTTGCATATAAAGTGAGAAACTTAGCTCCAGAATAGGGACAACTTATCTATAAAAAGGTACCCCCAAGCCTAGGCAGTGCTCCCAGGGTCCTGAACCTGGAATCAATACTGGATCCATAGTTACATCAATACTGGAATTAGGACTGCTGTTCCTTCCTTCCTTCCTTCCTTCCTTCCTTCCTTCCTTCCTTCCTTCCTTCCTTCCTTCCTTCC
>VZRZ01004551.1:357332-376494 GCA_013398175.1 Climacteris rufus
GTTCCTTCCTTCCTTCCTTCCTTCCTTCCTTCCTTCCTTCCTTCCTTCCTCTTTTTCTCTTTATCTCCCTTTCTCCTCTCCTTTCTACCCTACTCCTCTATCCTAAACCCACTGACCTGTGCTTATATAGGAGGTCAGAAACTAACACACCAATTTCTATGCCAGGTGTGTCATTTACTAATAAAATTTGTAAGCTTTTGTGGACCCTCTGACTTTTGTTCCTTTTGTTTTCCATGAGCATCTATGAATCTTGGTTGTTCCTTCCCCTTAAGGGTGGGACACCACAGACAGCTGCCGTAAAGAAGGGAATGTAGATCAGCAAGTAGTCACACAGATCACACCTTTGAAGGTCACCTGCAGAGGGCTGCCTGCTAAGATGCTGCCCTACAGTCAGGCAGCTGTGGGTCCTGCCTCTGAAGCATGCAACCTCATAAGGAAATTTTACACTAAGGCATCAAATATAAAAGTCTTGGAAAGAATGGGATGGATTTCTATTTACCAATGTACAGTAATGAAGCAATATTTAAAATCCACATGACAAAGACAAGCAGCTTGCAACATTTGTGCTTGTCAGTAGTTTTCAATAAAGCTGTTTATTACTAAACACTGCCAGAACTTGCTGAGGCCCTAAATTAGTCTAAGTCTATGCGTGTTTCATTTATTCAGGTAGACTGGGACAGCTTTCTCTATTTCACAATGCAGTTAGATTTTTTGAATAAAAATAACGGCATTGCTTTAGGGTAACATTTCTAACTCAATCATTATTTCCATCTAGTTAAGCAAATTCCCAATTCTAAATCCATTTAATTTGAATTCTTCCCTGTTTCTGTTGAAAAACACACACACAAAAAAGCCCTAACAAATGAACAACAAAGCACAAAGCAAAAGTCAAATCCACAATTGCTTCACAGTCAACACTTCGCTTAGAAGAGGGGAATTGGCTTGGCAAGCTCCACTTGTTGACTTTCTACCAACTTAGTCTCCAAGTGGGTAACAGTTGCAGCCTTAAGTAATAGAATGGAAGGGAGACGGCATCTGTAAGCCAATCAGTTGTCCTGAGAACGATTGCTGAATTAATTTTTATCCTGACATAGACTAAATCTATGCAGTACAGAACCAATCCCTTCCTGATGTCAAGGTTCTTCCCTTCAGTAAGGACACTGCCTTGAAGGCTTCAGTAAACTTGGGTGGAAGAGAAGGACTTGGAGAAAAAAAAAAAAAGTAATAGGGAAAAGAAAGCAGAGGGAGAGATCAGCAGGACAATGGAAGATTTTAGCTTCCAGCAAGTATGTCATGTTTAATTTCCAAGCATCTATCGACTATATTGAGACAAACAAATTGCTCCCTTTGTCCCTGTCTTGCACCACTTGTCCTTTGTTAGTGCTTTTTCAAACTTTATGAACTCAACGTATTGTTAGCATGCATTAGTGTGTTAGTGTGACATGTACAACAAAACATCCTAGTCATCCAAGATCTAAATAATTCCTGGGCATTCAGGATCTGTGTTAAGCTACAAGATGCTTTTCTTTATCTGCATCGTCATCATCAGATGCTATTCAGCTTGGGGCCCCTCTAAGAAAGGAAAGAAAAAAGGAAAAGCAAATCCCTATAGCTAGAACAAACAAGATTCAGGTTGCTGCTGACATCAATGAGCCAGAGAGGTTTTGTTCTCTGAGTATGCTGCAATTAATTTTTCCTTTGCAAACTAGAGATTAGCACAGGTGAGACATAATTTAACCACACATATAGTCCTCAAATCTATGAAGCAGATGTAACAGATCAAATTGAGGATAAGTTCCAAGACTGGCTGAATTTTCTAGATTTGTCCACAGGTATTTTTCCACAATGCTTAAGGTTTTAGTTGACAGTAATAAGTTCTTTGTCTGAAGCACTGGCTAGGCAGAAAACATCATGACATGCAAGACTGACCTGCCTTTTCCCTCCATTGTATAACACTGTGAAAGTGCAGGCTTCACTGTTTATTGGACACAGAGCCAGTATATTCTAAAGGAAATACTGATTCAATCCAAAATAAGTAGTTTTTTGACAGACAAATTTTAACAAAACTTCTACTTTGAGATAGGCATGGACCTCAAGTATTTAGCAAAACACAAGTTTACTGAAGATGCTTAAAAGGATATGTGCCAGTTCAAGTCACAGGTGAACCAGAAGATCAGTGTAAAGCAGACTTCATCTCTCCTGCCCAAGGCATAAAGACTAGCCAGCTGCAATGAGCAGTGCTCTTGGAAGAGAGCTAATTGTTTGGTGTTGAAAGAATTTCTCTATCTCTTTTTCAAGGAGAATCAGTTCCAATCTGTGAGTTAGACTTAGAGGCAGTCTTTGGACTCCCCTCTGCATTGAATTTTTCCGTCTCATGAGGATGGGATGGTTGTTCCTTGGTCCTTGCTGGAAGCAAAGAAATACTAATCTTTAGCAGCCTGTGCCAAGAGCTGGAATTTCCTTGGCTGTATAATTCATCTGCACAAAAGCAAATCAGACTCCTACACAACACAGCTGCATAAATTGGCAGGCTGTGTTTTTCCCTCCTCCTCTACTCGTAATGCAGATAAAGCTGTTCTCAGGCATGGGTCTAGCAAGACTTGTGCCAAACCCACGCACACTATCAACACAGCTTCCAGAAGTTCAACATCCAAGAAGGCTGAGGCACCTCTCTCTGGAACCAGACACATGTCAAACTACACACAAAACCAGCAGCACCTTATAATCCTGCAGTGACATGCTCATGTCAGTGATGAATTTGATGCTGAAGTCTGAGTGGATATTTCTAAGTGCCTAACTCAGAACTTATCCTTCAGCCTTTATTGTTAAGATAAAAAAGGTGACATAAGAGCATATATTTTGCATACAAAGTAAATGCACACCTGACCTTTGTTGAAACAATTATTAAGTTGCAATTTATACATCACAAACCCTCTTGATTCCTGCTAACTGCAAGAGATGCAAGAACAGCATGTCACGCTCATTAGAAGATGGCTGTGTTTTCATCCTTGCATGTTTCTCTGAACAAATCCTGATTTTAAACTGATCAGACAAGCTAAATGTGAAGACTTGTTGAGATCAATCCCTGAAAAAAATAGTCCTCTTCAGTTCCCTGGGACAACTGCTCCATGGTACTGGAGCTAAGGCAGTTTGGTGTGGGGAACTGAGATACACTTCATCTGAATGCTGAGTTGCTGTCCTAGTGGGAATAGGACACACACTCTTGCACACTTCTGAGGGATTTAATCATGTTCACTGTTGCAATTGTAGGTGAAGTGCTTCACACAAGCCAGTATCAATTTACAGGCACTGTGATAGGGCCCTTTGAATGACAACCTCTCCAGTCCACCTTGGAGGGCTGTGACAGAGCTCCTCTTTTGCAGACTCTTTGTAGGAACCCATCATTCATTCCAGCCACTGGTACCATGTCCCTATCCTCCAGACATGTTCGTAGCTTCATGCCGTATTCCAAACTACTGCAACAGTCATATTTCATTAATAGTAATAAAGCTTAACAAAATGGTGGCTCCTAAGAGAAGGCTAGGCCACAGAAAACAAAAGAAATTACACAGACGTAATATTTAGAGGGAAAATGATAAATATGCAACCAGTTCTCTCTGTGCAGTAACTCAGTGGAACAGATTTATTGCACAGCAGGCTTGCTATTTGTTTTCCCTCTCTTCCCAGCATGGGGGATTTTAAGTTAAATAGTTTTATTCATATCCGAATTCACTCGTGTATCCCCAATTGGCTGCTTGCCAATTTTGTTGGCATTTCAGGTTCATAATGTCTTAATCTAGAGTCATTACAGTAAGAAGGAGGGAGCCCGAATGGAAGAACAGACCCTTTCCTGGAGACTTGCCTTTGAGATTTTAATGTAAAAGGGCATCCATATTAATTGAAAGCTTATCTGGAATGGCAACATGGATGCAAGTGCTAACTTTGTTTACATGAGCCATGAAAAATGCACAGGAGTGTTTGATATTTTTACTCAGCTTCAGAGCAACATTCAACCCAGCAAGAGTCGGTTTCTGGATCATTTGCCAGGGATGTTCATGACATTATACATAGATTTCCTGAAAATTCAGCTCATTTTGTAGAGAGCAGTGAGAGTAAGAAGCATAGACAAAGCATTTAACTGTAGATGAGTCAAGATCTCCTGTCAAGTTAGAGTAGAAGGAACCATCTGTCTGATAATGTAAGAAAGGTCTGAGAACAAAGGCTCTCATTTCCCAAGCCTTCAGTTTCTTAACCAGGAGATTATGTATTTTTTCGCTTGGAAACACACTTGTATGCATGTTTGTTGAATATATTTTTAAATAGAATTTCATTATGGAACAGGAAAATGTTGTGAGTTAATCCATCACCTCAGCGAACTTGTTCCAACAGATATGACGAGGTTGTTAATGTTTATACAGAGTGACATGATTTTGCATACTCAGTCCTGTCTCTCTAGACTTATATGGATATACAGGCCAACACCAACTATTCAACTCCCTTTGGTTTCAAGCCAAGATGGAGCATCTCAAGGAATCCTACATCTTCTTATCCAAACCTGTTGTAATTTCAAACCTTAGTGGTCTGAGGGGAGATAGGTGATGAACAGTCACTTAGCTCAGCATAAACCAGTTTAGTGATAAAGAGCAGCAGGCTGCAGACAGAGAAGACAAAGTATGCACAGCAAAAAGGTAGATGTGAGGTTGACATAATATAAATTTACTCTCTGATTTCTCTCTGAAAGAGGAAGTTTCATACAGTGGCAGCAAGGAGTGCATATCGTTGTTTCCCCCAGTGACAGGCTTATGAACTGGCCAGAGTAAAGACAGCAGAAAAGCAGAAAAGCTCCAGGAGATAAATTTATTATTTGCAAGAAGAAGGAAGTGGTAGCCACTCAGACAACCAGGATCTGTGTTTGGTTTTGTTTCAGCTTCATCAGACTTCTACTATCTCAATTTGCATCACATCTTTGTGTCCTTCCAGTTCGGCATTTCAGGCTGAGGCTTTGTTCCAGATGAAAGCGGGTCAGACAGAGAAAATCTCAAACTGCAAAAAATCAAGCACAAGCATCTCTATTTCTGATGAAGCATTAACCAAATAATGCTTCCAAGGGAGCACTAAAGGCCAAATAGCTTCTAGCTTGTGGATCAGTTAAGTACTAAAGAAAGAGCAACAGAAAGAATGGAATTGCTGTAGAGATGGAAACAATAAGGTGGTTATTGACCTTTCAGAAATACGGGCATGAAAGAGATAGGAAAGACATGAGAGAGCTGCATACAGTGCAATTAATGTCTTATAAACGGCCTTTCTCCCCATCCCCACTGCCTGACCTCCAGCTGTACCCACCACAGATCTCTTCACTGCCACTGGACAAAATGCTGGACAGAGGCCAAGGTGGACACATTTCTCATTTTATTACAGAGGACAAATGCCAGTCCTCTGCAAGCCAAGAGGAAAACAGCTGCCTGTAGAAAGATGAGACAAAAGTAGATTGTCTGCTCCATGAGTTCTGCTTTGTACCCATAGGCAATAGGCCACAGGGCAGTGAAATGTGGCAGTGGGGTGGGATTCTCATGAGGCACCCAGAGGGCTGCTCTTAGCAGCCTTTCTTTGAATATTCAGCATAAAGGACATGCCAGGAAAAAAGGGAACCAGACAGCAGACCTCTTCACCTGGCTTCTGCAGAGAGCCTGCTCCTCATCTCAGACAAGCAGCTCACAGTCCAGGCATCCTTGAGGACCACATCCTGCTCACTATGCCCACACTGAGGAGATGATGAGCACTGGTTAATACCTTCACCTCTGCTAGCTGCAGACCACTGTGATCCAAACCCTATCATCAGCCAAGCAGCTGCTGCTAAAGAGCTCCTGAGCAGCCTCCTGACCCTTTCTTCATTTATTGTTAATGGCAGGACATCCACCTGCTTGGGAAAACGTGGGAACTCCCTAGGCTCTGCTGATCTGCACCACCAGCAGAAGGCTTCACATACCCCTAGGCATACAGGTTTAAAACATGTTCTTTTCCATGTCCTTGTTTATCTTCCAGAGGCTTCTAATCACTCCACAGCTGCCTCTTGCTGTTTCTGCTAATGCATCTGGACCTTCTAGCCTTTTACTTTACACCTCACAGTCATTATTTCAACCCTGGCAGGCACAGCCAAGTTCTTTAGAGATTCATATTTCACATCAGACCTTCCCAGACAGCTGGCATAGTACAGCAGAGATTTGGAATCATTCCTTCACCAGTGGCCACAGTCCCCCTGCATTTTTGATTTTTGGAATCATATGAACTCATGGCCAACAGGGCAAGAATGATAGCTTTTAAAAGACCAACTGCTAGAGGATGCAACAGTGGTTGATTGAAACAGCAGTGAAAGAGTGAATCTTGGAAGCATTCCAGAAATTCATCATCTGGGATAAAATTGCAGAATAAAATGTTGAGGTCTGACACGAAGTCATTGAGTCAGCTAAAGAGATATGTTTCCATACCTCTACAGGAGTGCTCAGGGCCTGGATCACAGAAACAGCCCTTCTTTACCAGGCTATGGTTCACATGAGATGTGACAGGACATGGTTACAGATTGGTTCTCCTCTTGCTTTATATCCAGGTAACTTCATCTTCTTCTTTATCAGTACTCCCAAAATATTTCTGTGTGAAGCACAAAAGGGTTTTGTCTTTTGCCTCTAAAATCAGCTGAAAAAACTGTAGTTGGAAACAAATATGAAAAGATTACACTAGTAATAATGGGGATATATGATTTTATTAATATGATACACTCATCTGAATCAACTTTCATTGATCAGAAATGGGGGAATTTTTCCTTTATTATGAGATGACATAAAGCAGATATACTGGGCTCTTTCCTCATTGCTGTTTTTTTATATGTAATTTGATTTGGTCTACATGATGTGTCTTTCTGATGAAGGAAGCAGGAACTGAAAACACATTTCCCTATTTATTACATCAGAAGATATTTATCAGTACAACATGGTTTCAGGGCATTTTGCCAGCCTTCCCATATAAAAATAGGTGAGCAGTCAGTACAGCAATATTGTCAGACCCAGCTGGTCTCTCAAGTCCTTATATTTTACTCTCAGATGCAATGTAGATGAATTCACAAAACCATCTCCCGTGCATATGATTGTGTACATGCCTGTGCACACTCCTCTGCAAACCCACAACCAGGGGAGAAAAGTTGGATCAGTAAAGGCATAAATTACACTGGCATCAAAATTACTAAAATCTCATGACCTAAAGGATGCAAATGACAGCATCAATTCCATCAAGAAGAACAAGAGTAAATTAGTGGGATGAAGAAAAACACATTTGTCTCTGTAGTGCATGCTGAGAGGATAGCTGGAGAATAGGAATCTTGTTTCCTGCCCATAAGCTGTGCTGGGACATTTAGTCTGTTCCTTTTACTGTGAAACTGTGATACATTTTCTTTTTAATCACTTAACTACCATACTGATGGTTGTTTCCTTGGTAGAAGAGCAATTTGGTGAACAGCTGTAACCTGTACATGAAGATTAGCATGTATAGATGGTAAGCAAATGAAAATTAGTCAGAAGATAGAAAATATTAGAAGTACGTGTATACCTATATATGTCTTCACAAAATTTGCTGTTTTTTTCTTACAAGCTCTCTTCTTCTGAGTGGGTGAGAATCAGCAGGGAGACTGGGGTTTGGAGAAGAGGTGAGAGGTGCTGCTGGGCAGGCAAGGGAAGAGTGGAATGGCCTTGAAGACAAGGGGAGAAAAGTTGGAGATACAGCGAGAAAATAAGCAGAGAGAGGCAAAAGGAGTGTCATGGGCTGTGCACATGTACATGCTGGGCAGGGGGAATTTTGCAAAGAGAAAGTTTCACCAGAGAGACTGAAGCAAGAGGAAAGTCAAGTTATGAGATGGAGAGATTTTTAAAAGAATAATAATTAAAAAAATGGGAAAGGGACAAAAAAGACAGAAAAATAGAAAATAAAGACTTTGAAAATAAGAACTTCTATAGGAGCAATGTAAAAGGGAAAGACAGAGACAACCTAAATGGTATTTTAAGCATTAAGTAGCAACATTACATTGTGAGGATGGTCTGTACATGTGCCCCTCCCCTCCTCAGCTCAGCTTGCATCAGACTGTGGTACAGCCTTATACAGAAAGAGCTATGATTTAGTGAGCAGAAAACTGATAGAAATCTTAAAGGTACCGGGGGAAAACTGCAGGAATTTCATCTTAGATGTTGTACTGTGGGAGGGAAGGAAATTACCAGCTCTACTGGCATAGCAGGTACCGTTGCAATGCCTAACAGAGATTCCCTGCAGACTTCTTAAGGAAATCAAACTTGTTTCTCTCAAAGTTTGGAAAGGAAAGTTTATGCTGAAATAGTAAATTCTATACACATGATCAGAATAGTTTGTAGGTTTATTACATAGACAGCCTGAGACTGTGTTCTTTTTTTCTTAGGATTTATAAGTCATGCGAATGCTCTGGTACTGCTGAACAGTACAATCTAGTCTTTAATATTGAATTGTTTAGTTTAAAAGAGAGTGGCATATTTTAAAGTATTTCACATCCCCAGGTAGAGGCAACGTAATTAAAACCAAAACCGTATCAGCAATGTATTTTGAATATATTCTCTTTCTCTTTCTCTTTCTCTTTCTCTTTCTCTTTCTCTTTCTCTTTCTCTTTCTCTTTCTCTTTCTCTTTCTCTTTCTCTTTCTCTTTCTCTTTCTCTTTCTCTTTCTCTTTCTCTTTCTCTTTCTCTTTCTCTTTCTCTTTCTCTTTCTCTTTCTCTTTCTCTTTCTCTTTCTCTTTCTCTTTCTCTTTCTCTTTCTCTTTCTCTTTCTCTTTCTCTTTCTCTTTCTCTTTCTCTTTCTCTTTCTCTTTCTCTTTCTCTTTCTCTTTCTCTTTCTCTTTCTCTTTCTCTTTCTCTTTCTCTTTCTCTTTCTCTTTCTCTTTCTCTTTCTCTTTCTCTTTCTCTTTCTCTTTCTCTTTCTCTTTCTCTTTCTCTTTCTCTTTCTCTTTCTCTTTCTCTTTCTCTTTCTCTTTCTCTTTCTCTTTCTCTTTCTCTTTCTCTTTCTCTTTCTCTTTCTCTTTCTCTTTCTCTTTCTCTTTCNTTCCCTTTCCCTTTCCCTTTCCCTTTCCCTTTCCCTTTCCCTTTTTCTTTCTCTCTCTTTTTTTTCCTTTTCCTATTTATTTTTCTTTTTGGTTTTAAATATTAAGCCCTGCACAAACATTATGAATGTGTACATTCAGTTAAAATACCTATACCTATACAGAATTCCTCACCAAAAATCATTTTTGGGGATATGACAGGTCAAACCCCATATATCTGACTCACTCAAAGATTTTGACCTGAGGCTGAAAATATAGATGAAACAGATCAAAAGACACTTTTGTTAGGAAATTAAGAGAGACCGGCATCTGAACTCCCATAGAAGTCCCTCCAAGTTTCACGATAGGGTCACGAAAAAACAATTTTTAGCACTTTCCAGCCTGACAGCTTCAATGTGGGAAGCTGTATCATTGTTATTTCAAAGCTGAGAAAATCAGGACACAGTGAGGTCAACAGGATTCCTTCAAGGATAGATAATGAGTCAGAGGTAGAAAAACACAGAGTGGTGTTGTTCAGATTTCCAGGCCAGTGTCACAGCTATTGGGTGCACTGAACTCTGAGGTCAACATGATTCCTTCAAGGGTAGATAATGAGTCAGAGGTAGAACAACACAGAGTGGTGTTGTTCAGATTTCCAGGCCAGGGTCACAGCTATTGGGTGCACCGACTCCCTTGCCAGGACCAGATGAGGAACATTTCTAATTATTTACCAGTTGTGGAATTTCTATTTGCACTTCTGATAAAAACCTCCAAAGATTGTGAGTCAGGCTCAGACATCTCAATACCCAAGGGGAGTTAAGTGTTGGTGAATCAAAGAACTGTTTACATTGGGGTAAGAGTACACAAACTCAGAAACAGCTCTGTGCATTTGGGCAGCTTTATGGCAAAACCGCGATGCCATGAATTTAAGAGGCTTTCCGTAGATGTGACAGTTGTGCTGAAGGGTCAGGGAGATAGTTGGGAATTTAGATGCTGAAAGCAGGACTTAAGCAGTGCTTGGGTCCTTAAATAATTTGTAAAATTCAGCTCTTGAATCTCCATCTGTGCTTCTCTTTCTTTATAACTAACTTGTGCATTAATCTCTTCTGGTTCCAATAACAAGCTAGCAGCAGAAGGTCTAGTCCCACTCACAAAATTCTTCCCTATCTGGTTCCAGGAACCTCATCAAAAGAGGAGTTGGTTGCATTGACGGCCAATACACTCTCCAGTGCTCTAATAACAAAGATTTTTCTGTCTGCGCAAGATGTTCAGTTGCTGAGATGGTGGCTTGGAAAGTTGAATTACATTTGTGCATGTAGCACAGCCAATGGTCCACTGCAAAATGTTATTTCTATCCCTTAAATGTAGCCATTTCCCTTGTCACTTGTAATCTAATACATTTTTTGTTATTGTTGTTTTTAAATTGACAGAAATGGACATTAGCAAGTATTCAAGGGTCATTGATTTTATGACACTGGTAACTGAAGCACCACATACACACCCTATTATGCAAAAATACAGTTGCTACACTAATAAGGCTTTGGACACATCTTAGATGGTTGCATTTACTTTTCATGAGTCAAGTTCAGTAAACAGTAGTTTGTCATGACATAATGTGCAAACTGATTTTTCGTTTGTAAAAACACCAACAAAAGACTTATGTGCCTGCCCCTATAAATTCATGCTAGAATGATAATTTGTCATTTCAAACAAATGGCTGAATAGTATTATCTAATAATTAATTTGTTCTGGCAGTTTCAATTTAAGAAGAAACTTGATCTAATCACTGTGTTAACATGCTGGTTTTTCAGCAGTGCAAAGGTTGCTGGCATCTTGGTGGGATGCTGAAGGGTCATAGAGCTGGATTTTGCCCATGTGTTTGAAGCCATCTTCTTTATTGTCGGCAGCACATAGGTCAGGACTGAGACATTCAGGAGCTGTTATGACACCGTTAAACTTCAGTCATTGAAAGAAACAGATTTTTTCTTGTATTTCAGACCCAGGGGAGTAACCCATGAAATGCAGCTTTTGACAGTTTTTTCTAGTGTAATTGTAATTGCAGGGTCCCATCTCTGGTGTTTTTTCCATTTGTTTGTCCACGTGCCAGCCCATCCATGTGTGGCTACTCCGGCTTTTCCTCCAGGTGAAAGTTTTGCAGTTGTACCTTCAACAAACACACCAGGTATGTTTGTCCTGGTCAGCAAACACACCAGATGAGTCAGGTTTTCAAGGAGATGCACAGCAGAGCCAGAAAGCAGCCAACTGTGAAATCCCACAGGCTTGTAAATCTAGGCTTGACTTTGTTTATTTCCAGACATATTGCAGGCTTTTCCACATCATGTTCTTATCAGTGTTATTGTGGCTTAAACAGGAAGCTGCATACCAATGGAGATGGGAGGAATGTATCTACAGACAAGGGAGGGTTACTCAGTGAGGTGAGGGAGTAGCCTCGCTGCTGACTGTTGTGTAGTATTTTCAGTGAATGACCTTGGATTTTCTCCCTCTTGGAAACCATGGCAACCAGCGTTTGTGCTTGAAAAATAATTTCTTGTCTCGCAGTGAGTGATTATATATCTTCTTCTAACTCTGCGGTAAAATCTCTTCACAAAGACGAACAAAAATTACTAAAGACCAAGCCTGAGTTGATTGTTCTGAATCCCCCTATCTTAAAAAATGTGCTGCAACATGGTTATCTGCTGCCAGCTAAACAACAAACTAAAGAGTAGCCTCTGGATTATTGTCTGATTCTTTTGCTAGGTTAGCATAATTAAGTCAGAAATAAATACAGACATCTTTGGTGAATGCCCATTTGTTTCCCTAATCAGCATCTGACAACAACCAGGAAAAAACATTCCAAGATTATACTGAGGCTTTTGTCGAGCAGTTTGGGAATCACTCACACAGTAATTTCCCTGTTCTTAAATACATTTTAAAGTGATAAAGGCGATTTGCAAGTTATCTGTTTCTCAGATACTCAGTCTGTGTAATTCTGCCTGTAGCAACTTATACATCTTGTGCTTTATCCATAAAAAAACTCCCATCACCTGGGCATTTGTCTTTTATACATCCATACAACTCAAAACCCAAAAACCCAAACAAACACAAACCCAAATACAACGAGACAACCAAAAAATGACTTTAAAAATTAAGCTGTGCTAGCAGCTGACCTTGTCTTTGCACCATAACATGCATTACTTGGGGCCTCTCAGTAGTGAAAATATGTGCAAAAATGACATAGAAAATCCTCCCTTCCTGCTTCAGGATCATCTCTGAGGTACATGGAATTTCATTTCATAGGAAGGCAAGCTGTTGAGGCATTCAGCTGTGCTCTACCCATCACAGCTTTGTAGCTGCTTCCTTTCATCTGAAAACAAGGTGCAGATGCTAAAAATTGCATATTTTAAGCCTGGATCCTAAGGAAACAAGTCCTAAGGGGGAATCAGCTGTTTCTGCCTGTGAATACTCCCTCTTCTGCAGTAACTTTGAGCCTTCTGCCAGAACTCACAGAAGCTGAGTGAGGACATCGAAACCTCAAGGACTGTTATAAGCATCTGGGCTTTGAAAGCTGGGTGGGAAACAGATGCCAGGTTTTCCTGCTTTCCCTGCTGCTTGAGCCCTGTCTGATGGCTCTGTGCATTGCAGCAAGTTACCAGGTGGTAAGCCCAGCTTCCTCCTGAGGACCCTGGGACTGCCTGCTCTGGCACTTCAGGGAGGCCTGCAAGTTCAAGTCTAGGCTGTTCTGGCCACGGCAAAAGGCAAGAGAGCACTCTGGGAACAAGGATCCAACTCCTGTTGCAGTGGCCCTTGGGAGCATTTCATTTCACCTGCTTCTCCTTGCAGGGCTGTGAGCTTCCTGGGAAAGCTAACCCAGGAACAGGTTTGTATGCTCACCCATGGCCTGCAGTCCCACCACCCCACCAGCCCCCACAGCCCTCTGATCCTGCTCTAAGGGCTGCCCTAGGAGCTGGGGGACACAGCTGGAGAGGCCAGCAGGTAGGGCAGTCCCCTGACAGTACAAGGGAGCACACTCTACAGCCATTTGGTCTCTGCTGGCCCTTTCCTTAGGGTTTGGGCACCCTCCCAGGAGCTCCAGTCTCTGCTTGCATCCCCATCACCTGCACACCAGCCGGACTGCAAAGGCAAGATCTATGCATGCAGTAATAGCCCCACAGCTAATGTGGGTACCATGGTATGCCAAAAGGCTAATACCATTTGTTGCTTTCTTTTACCACAGAAAAACCTCTCTACAATAGACATAATTGTGATTCATGACATCATTAGTGACAATTAAATCCCACACTTGAAAACAAGCAACATAACTCCTGTTTCATCACAAGACTGCCCTCCTGCTGCTCTGCCATTAACAGTGACTTTCCCTTGCAGCTTTAAATCACCATGCCAGGGCGTGCAGCTAAGCAAGGACTATCCATCAGCCCACTGACATCCTCCAAGGAAAATGTAGCAAAAGGTCATTTTAAGAGGGGCTCTGACAGACACAGGAAGTGCAATAGGGGCAGGTTACCATGAGACCTACGTGTGCCAGTTAAAGATACTGCTGTTAAAACTGTGCCAGCCAGAGGGGCAACAAGCTGAAGTGGGGTGTGTGCTGCCTGAGGAGGCTTACTGCAGCCTGTGCTGGTGAAGTAGCCCAGTGTAGAGCTCTGTGGTGGATGAAAAAAGGAACTCTTTTAGGACTCAGATTTATAAAGGTGCTTGGGACCCCAATGGGGCCCATCACACACCCTTCTACAGGAGCACCTGTGGTTTTGTCCAGAGAGCATTACTGCACTGATGGATGCACATAAACTTGGGGTGCACACCATCTCAGCCCTAAAGCCTGGGGGCCCAGAGATGGGGGCTTTCCCCAGTCCAAGCCAAAGCACTTTGCAGAGGGTTGCAGTGATGCTGCAGCCAGACCTGCAGCAGCCCCTATTAAATCCCTAACCCTCTTGGGCCACAATGCGCAGTGCCCACAAGACTGTGCTGAAAAGAAACGCCTCGCAGAATGTGCACTGACTCATAGATTAACTCTGCAGCCTTTTCCATCAGTGACTACGAGGTGGGGGTTGAAATCTGAAAGCATTGCATGGGATTAGCCATGCATCTGCCATTAAAATCAATCCTCTGCATTGCTTCAAAATCTCCATTTGCAGTTATCTGCCTCTCAGACACAAGGAGAGAAAAGAGAAGCTAAGAAGAATGAATCCTGAAACTTTTCAGATATGTGTTGTGATTCCATGTCATTTATTAATGATATCCTGGGAGTATGTTCAGATTATTTTAATACAGTTTCAGTTCCAAGTGCATAAAAAAAGAAAAGAACAATATACCAATCGGGAAGAAAAGAGGATCTGCTTGTTTTCTATAATACTGATGGATCCAGGAACAAAACCTTTGTCAGGTGCTAGACAAACATTTTTTGGTAGACTAGAAAACAAAAATTACAGATGGTTGTATTCTATTATTTTAAACTTTGGGGGGTTTTTTGTTTTGTGTTGAGCCTTAGCCTGGGTGAGGAATTCCCTGCAGTATGTGTGCCAGAAACATAGTGGTTGCATAAATAAACAACCCCCTGAAATTCTCCTGTAATTGCTCAGTTCTGGATATTGCCACTTTTAGAATTCAAAAGCTTGCAGGCATGTGATGATAAGCTGGCACCTGCGATATATGGGAGGGTGGCCACAAGTGCTGTATGTTGTGAGAGAAAGAAGTGATAATAAAACAAATACAGAAAAAAAAAAAAAAAGCCTGGAAAAAATACAGGAAGCAGCTAGTTAAATGTTTCTGTGGATGCTTCCATTTTTCTTCCAGAAAAATGTTTATCCTGTCAGTCGTATAAAAGGTGGAGCAACTGTTGGTGTTAGGAAATGACATTAAAATAAAAAATCAAATCACAAAACAATCACAGAAACATCAAAAAGCAAAAAGGTGGTTCTTAACTTGGGTGCATAGCTGCTTCACACTTATTTCCTATGGAGATGCAAGAAAGTAAATGGTGACTGACTTGCCCTATATCCCTCATTTTGCTCCCAGAGCTCACTTAGAGGTCCAGCAATAAATATTTCTAGGAAGAAAAGTGAGATTTAAAAGTACGTTGAGAGTAATAGCACAGCAAACCGAAAGATGAGAGCCAGAGAGGGAGAAAGGAGGGGTATGTTGTGAAGTGGCAGCTGATCCTAGCACATTTCCATAGGCTAGGACATCAAGGAAAATGAATGGGGAAAGCCACTGGAGTCTGGAGAATGACCACCAGTGGAGCTGAGGGGAGGAAGGAGTCTGAACAGTCACATTGCTGAATGGGCACTGCAACTGCTCATCCTTGGCGTGGTAGCCAGTCCCACCATTGCATTCTTCACCTGATCATTTATTCTTACTGGTTAAGTGGAAACCTGAATTATTCCCTTTTGTACCAAATAAATTTACCATTCCAAACAATCCAAAATGTTTGATTCTGCAGGCTGTGTAACAAGAGTAGAGGAAAAAGCACAAAGTTCAAGGGTGAGCAGAACAGCAGAGAGGGAAGATCTTGCTTCTTTCTAACCACTGAGGATAAGGGACTCATGTTCCATGTACCTCTGTCTACTTTTCTGGTTTTGAGTCAGGGCTCTTGCAGGGGTGGTGAGACACTTCTCCACTGTGAGTCCTCCCACTTTGGCACCTTTAGTTATGTATCAAGCAACAACCTGCAAGTGGTTAGGACACTAGTCACAGAGACAAAGCACGAGGGTTTGTGTCCCAGGTTCACCAATATCTCAGTGGTTTTATCACAGAACTTCTGTAGCAAACTGCTGGATCAGAGGAAGACACTGAACTTTGATCTCATACTCCCTAGGCAAGTGCACACCCTGACAAGAAGAGGTGTTTAATTGGTGATTTGCCTGTTGCCCACCATCCTCCATTTGACCCCCTTATGTAGTATTGCAATGTGCAAAAATACATTATTCAATGAAGAAACCATTTTCTCAAATCCCACAGCTCAGGGGAATAGTTCTTTTCACAACACAGTTCTATTAACAGCTACAGCTGCAGACAGTGAAGAAGGCTGTGAAATGGAGGGGAAGATACACTGTGTTTCTAAGCAGCCTAAAAGTAGCCATGCAACAAGAAAGCACCAAAATACTGAATGACAGTGGGTATGGCAACCACAGACCAGGGTGCATGCTGGGGAAGACAGTGAGACAGTGGAGCTGCCCTGGTAAGAGCTGTCTGGAAAAAGAGTACGGGGGTAGGGAGCCCATTTCGTTTGCGCACTGTTACTAACCACTTATGACCAGCAGAGCTTCAAGATGCACAAACGCCTGGAATAATTAGGTCAGTCGTGTCTAGATGCAGAGACAGCTAGATCAGACTTGGCTGTGGTTCAGCTTTCCCCAGAAAACTGTGGTTGTCACAGCACCAGAATTCAGGAGACAGGTGTAAAAAATCTGCATCTGAGGGGCACAAAAACTACCCTATTGTCAGCAAACCGAATGGGCTACAGGAGCTGCCCGTACGTCACCCTCCTCCCTCTCCCTGCAGTTTGCTTGCATAAGCAGGTCTTCGACTTCAGAGGCTAGTGAGAGTAAACAGGGGAGATCAAACACACCCCATAGCCCTCCTGTTTAAACAAAATCTGAATTGTCAATGAAGCAGGACACTTACTCCATACAACACAGCAGGACACTTACTCCATACAACACAGTATGTGTTCAAACCCAAGGATTTCTGTGGGTAGGGAAGGACTGTGGGTTCACAACCTGAATGTTAAGTAGCTTCTTCATCTCCACAATGTCAAAACATCATCTTATGCTCCAGGAGGATTCTTTGATTAATGTAATTAACACTATTCTGCCTGGTATGTGAGGCAGCAGGTATGTCAGGCCTGAAGTCCCCTTGGCTCCTGCAGACACGGAGAAGGGAAGGGGTGCTCCTGGCAGCAGGGCTACTCTGGCAGGAAAGCAGCTAGTGCACTCAGATAGGTTCCCTGCCTTGCTGCCGGGGGTTCTGCAGCCTCACGTGAATCGCTGCAGCAGCTCAGCCTTGCAGGGGTCACTTCTTCAGCATCAATGAGAAACATGCTGCTAGTGGGAGATGATGATAGAGTGTTTCCAGTAGAGACTTCAAAACTTAACAGTGGCAATTTGTGTTACAGTCACATCACCAGGTCTCAGACAGACCTGTCAGTGTCCTTACACTGGAAAAAACAAGGAGTTATCACGTTTCAGTTGCGCTGTTCTCTTTTTGTTTTCACAACATAACAAAGCAACCTTGTCAACAAGAGCAAGGGAAATTGTTCTGATTTGGTTTTGTTTTGATTAGGATGTTTGTAGGTTCTTATGACAGCGAAGAGAAAGCTTCTCTACTTGAAAGTCCCAGGCCCGGAATAAGTAAGTTCTTGAAACTGGCTCAATTTTTTTTTATCTGAATATCCACTCAAGTAACTCTGCTTCCTTCTTTAATGTGTGTTAGAGGCCACATCATTTATTTTGCATTTGATTTAAAGTGAAATGCAGAAAGACCTGCTAGTTAACAGTAGCACAAGATTACAGTACAAGCGGAATTTAGATGACATTTGACAAGAAAAAAAGAACATTTTTTCCACATAGGCATTTATAGAGTTTTATACCTACATATAGGATTTCTTCTAGCCTTGATGCAAGTTATTCTGAAGAAACCTTAGTGATACAGAACTGTGTTGATATATCTAAAACTTTTTGATTTTGCCTTTCATTTGCGGTCTTCAGCATTTTCAACATTCTCTACAGATTACTGTAATTTCTTTCTTGCTTATCACAATAAAATCAGTAAAGACCTTAGAGCCAAATACAGGGGCTTATACCACAAACGGAAACAGACCAATAAAAAGGCATAGAAAATCACTCATGAAACATCAGTTATTGAAAAAATATTAGGTGATTACCTAAGGTACTCAGCAACTTCCTGCATTCAATCACTCCATATCTAGTAGTTTAGGAAGGAAAGCATTGTATTTTAATGCAGATTCTGTTTAGTGTAGTCTCCATAGGATTTCTCCATAGAATGCGGGCAACCCATGACAATTATAACAAGACCATCCAGCAGTTTTCCACCATGGTAGCAAAAATGTTACCATGCCAAGGGCCTTACATCATACACTGACCCAGGTTATCCAGCAAAAATAGTGTCTTTATGAGAGAGTTGTGGTAAAGATTAGACTTTCATGTCATAACTCACAACATAATCCCACCACCTCAGGAAACAAAGCATGACAGCAGTTGACAGAAGCATACCAGATTTATGGACAATAAAGGACAGTATCACATAGCATGAAAAGATGGTATCCTGTCAGGGACCACACGACAAACTGGGCTGGACATGCAAACTGGGACAACAGACACTGTTAAGTGCTGAAAATTAGAAGCAGTGATTCCAGGATTCACCTTTCACTCTCATCTAAAAGGTGGCACTTACTATGTGCCTGTGTGTCCCCAGTCCCACTATTCCTTCAGGAAATCTCTTCCTTGCCTCTTATGATAATTAGCTGTTACCACAGACAAGCCCCCATGGCCCTCAAAGGCTCCTTGCAAAGGTTGCTGTCTGGTATTGGAGAAAGACACACTACCTGTAGGCTTCAGCAACTCAGGGTTTTCCTTTCTCTTTCTGAGTCCTTGGGCCTGCGCTTTGAACACCCCTACTGATAAAAGTTACGTTTTCTGCTAAAATGCCATTTACATTATGGGACAGGGTGAGCAGGCCAGGGAGCCACACAAATGCCATGCTCTTTGGTGCCCTCTTTGGTACTGAGAACCACTAAGTCCTTGGGAACCTGAGTGAGAAGCAGACAGATGGATTGGCAGAAAGCTGGGAGAGAAAGTGAGAGAGGAGGCTGGACTAAGTGCAGGATCAGTGGAACAGCTGCTTGGCTCGAGAAAGAAGGGTTTATCTGCCCAGTTTAGTCTTGCTTTACATTATCTGACTGCATATTAAAGCTTTGGGAACAATTCTCAGCCCAAGCACATTAGCCAGGGGTTAAACTGTAGCTCCAGTTGCCGTGAAGAGCTGAATAACCTGGGCTTTGTTTGCAAGCTGTACCCACACTGGGGATTTGTGGCAGTGTGCACG
>VZRZ01004552.1:5062-83386 GCA_013398175.1 Climacteris rufus
CGGCATGGGAACAAATGAGCTGTTCCCCTGGGCGGGGACAGCCCCTGCCGAGCTGGGACTGAGCCACCCCAGCTGTCACGCGGGGGCGTGGAAAGGACCAACACCGCGCAGGGGGAGGAAAGGACCAGCGGTCCTGGCCCGGCGGGGCCAGGCCCAGTCCAAAGCCACGCCCAGAGGCACCGCAACACAGTATTGCACATCATAACTGTACAGAAGACTGAATATTAGGATAGTTTAAAAATACATACATGGAGTAACTTGGAATAGATTTCTGAGATAAGGATGAAAAAAATTGAAAAACATAAGTGATAAGTGATGCAAAGAAACAGTTTAAAACCTACCTCAGCTGTAAAATATACCTCTTATCAACCACAAATTTTCGTATTCTAAGTGTAATTTATAGAAAATCCCATACTATGAACTTTCTTTAAAGCCAAAAAAGTAATTTTCTTTTTTGTTATGTTTTTCATGAAATGCTGGGGGCTGAGGACAGGGAGGAAGCAAAGAGAAAAAAAAGCCTTGAGGTTACATTATTTTGATTTTTTTAGTAAATAATTTGGTCATTTTCTGCATTTCTACTTTTAAAAAAAGGTGTGTTTAGAATACAGAATCTGTTGAAATGTCAAATATTTTAGATGTATCAAGTAATCTCTAAAAGATATGCTGCAGTCATGACATTTGCATTTGATTAGCAAAGGCAACATAATTTAGTATGACATTCTGTTAAGAAAGATTAAATATTGTTACATGTAGAAGATGGTCAAACAGTTTACAAGAATTTCTGTTTATTTCTGTGCAGTTGAAAACTGTCATTTTGAAACTAAGTATTTAGAATAGGGTGATAGAGAATTTTTCTCCAGTTTCTCACTAGCAGCTATTTCCATTCCTTTGCCTCTGTTCTGTTTAAGAACTATCTAGAGCTGTTTACAGATTCAGACACCTGTTACTAAGTCTCTTCCAAGTGTGAGTAATTTCTCTGTGCAGACTTACGCAAATCTTAACCTATACATAGGCAAAAGGAAACAACTGGACTATTGCTTTTAGATTGGTTAGGAGAAAGGAAAAGTAGTGAAAGCAAAACCAGTGTTAAAAAAAAGACTTCAAGTTTAAAAACAGCTGCACTGAAGAAGATAAATTAGTAGTATAGACCATAATTTTATATCAAAAAATGTTGATTTGAGGGTGGCACATCTCAGCTTGATCATATTACATAACTCGAGACAGTCAGTGTGACTTTTTATTTAGGTGACCTAAACAGGATTTAATGTCATCTGAAAAATATTCTGCACCTTAATTAATTAATTAATGAATTTTTAAAGAAAATCGAACACAAAAGTATCTAGCAGTGGCAGCATACTGTTAGAGAAGAAAACGTCTGACTGAAAACTTAAATGTCTCCTCAACAAATGCACTTAGCTTTTGCATCCAGCTACATCTTCATGAATATCATGCCCAGAGTTCAAGAAGCTTTTGGACACTTTAGAACACATGGTGATATTCTTGGGTCTGTCCTATGCAGGGCCAAGAGTTGGACTTCAATGAACCATGTGGATCCCTTCCAACCCAGGAAATTCTAAATAATATTTTAAAAAAGAAAAAAGAAAGATTGAGGGGAAATAGAAGCTGTCATCCCATGTTACAATATCAACAGTGAAGACACAAAATCTAAACTCAAAAAATAACATGCATTAGCCTATTCAGAGCAATCAGATGTCAGAAAAGAGATGTGAATTAATATATTAAGGTCAAATGTCCATTCAGAAGTGCATTTTTAAGCCGAAATTTTAATGCAAAGAAATACAATGGATGTCAGTGCACACACCTACTTTTCTACAGTCAGTTTAACCAAGATATTTTCTAGTAATTCCCCTGTGTTAATGTATTTCTTCCAATACGAAGTTTCCTCTTATTATACTACTAAAATACCACAATGTATTAAAAAAACAGAAAATGTTCTTTTCATGCACTTCAAGGTATCTCTAAAAAAAATGACACACAGAAACCCTAAGAATCCTTCACATTCTCTAATCCACTCCATGGAAAGAAAATAATGGGATTAGATCACTATCAGAGTTTCTTTCATTGAATTAAATGGAAACGACTGTGCTCCTCAATACAGCAGAACATGGAAACACTTCTGTTGGTGTTAAAGTCAGATGTCCTCATTGTGCTCATTGTGTTTAATCATGTCATTATCAAAACCTTTCCTTCACATGGATTGAAAAATCCTAGTATTAACAGCTGCTTAAGACTATATAAAGAACTAGTCTGAACTAATTTTCTGTCTGGAATTTTAAATCACCGGCTTCATTATTAGATGACAGTGTCTAATTTTTATCTGCATTTCACTGCAGTGTTTCTACCATATCTGAGAAAGTTCTTTCATGTCTTCATTTTACAGTACAGCTATTTCATAGATCCGTGGTTATCTAGTCTAGGTGACCACTGCTGCATGGTGACAATATGTATTTCATCAAAATGTATTACATCTAGTAGGATTATGTCAAATATATGAAAGGATTTATTAATTCATTTCTAGAAGGATAATTTATCTTTAATATGATGAAAATAGAATGTTTAAGTCTATCAGTTATATTAGCTTTAAGCACATATATTCTTTATGGTTTAGTTTTAGCTTGTAGTTTTATCACACATACAGGTTGACCGAAAATGTAATATTTCAGGAATTTTTATTGAAAAAGAAGATTCATCTGCATGGAAAAAAGCTGCCTTTGAAAAGTTGATGATATCAAGTCTAAACTTACACTTTATATACAATTTTTATATATATGTATATGTAGATAAGAATATATATATGTAAGAAGTCATAAGTATATTTTCATATTAATTTATGATGAAAGCAATAACTGTAATCACAAGATGAAAAAAATATACACTCTTAAATAATATTTTTGTAAATTATTTTAAAATAAACTTCATTTTTTATGTAAAGTTCCTTCTAGTGTTTCTGAAGATTTTTTTTTCTTTTCATAAATGTTTTGGAATGGATTTAGATTTGACTGAGCCTCTCCCAATGGTTTTAAAGTGTGTTGAAAATATGAAAATTAAATATTTTAATCATTATATAACATCTTCCTTATTTATTTACATTGACTTTGCATTTCCTATAAATTGTATTTTCTGGAGTATCATGACTCTCATCTTTGCCTTGTTCCTGAAAGGAGACAATTTAAAGTAAATTTCTATGGTCCATCTCTACTGGTTTTTTATTTACTGTCTTAAGTACCAGCAAATATTAAATATCATTACGAAGAAAAATAACAAATTGACAGAAGTCAGGGAAAAGAAGAAAAAGTGATACAGAGAGCTGGAGGGAATGACCAGAGTAATAATGGAGAGTGCAAAAAATAAAAGAGTTTATCTAAACAATTGTCAGAGACTGAAATACTTCATGCCTTAAATATTGTTATAGCATATAAAGAAGCCACAACCACCACCCCTCCCTGGAGATGCCTGACTGGAACTTTGGACTGTAAACCAAACTGCTGAGATTAGATAGAGGGAACATTATTGTTCAATCATGTCAGGTCTGAGGAGACGTAAACAAGACTATGCATCCACAAGAAAGCCAAACCCAGCAGCTGTGCTGATCATCCCTGGCTGGGTTTGGGGTGGGGGAGGCCACAGCCCACAGCTAAGAGCAGGCTTGCACAGGTTTCAACCCCAGCTGAGGTGGGGGAAGGAGGCTTTGGGTGTGTGGCATAACCTCTGATCAGAGGCAATGAATACCCATCCTCCCTTATACAAACTGACTCAGCTGTGAAACTCCCAACCCTGAGACAGCTACATCCACAGGATATTAACATGAGAGGCAGATGATGGGGTGTCATAATCCATAAAAGACACCCCAAAGTGCCCCCCAGACTCATTCCTGAGGCCTTGTACCGCAGGACTGCACGTGATGCAAAGTGGTGCAACAAATCCAGAGTTTACTGCATGAAACAATGGCAAACCTGCCCCTGTCCCCTACCCCACAGAGGTGCCTGGATTTTCCTACCTGGCCTGAACGTATATTAACTTATGGAATTCTATGCTTCTGGGGGACCCTCACTGCCAAGAAGACCAGCTGGAGAGGATCAACGGAACATTGTTGAGATTCATGGAGTAGTGACATTTTCTTTCTCTGTCACTCTCTTTCTGTCCCTACACCTCTTTTCTTATTTCTCTCTCTTATTTTCTCTCTCTCCCCCATCTTCCCTATTAAATAAAATCCATATTATTGACACTGGTATATGGTCTTGTTTGCACCTTAATTCAGGCAAAGTAATGTCTAAATAACCTTAATAAACCGAACCTTAACAAATCAAACCTTAACAACAGTAGTTAAGGGGGATGAGAGTGATAGCAAGACAAGAGAGATAGAAAAGAAGAGAAATTATTTTATATGGAAAACCGGCTATCCTAGAACTAAAGAGACAAGATTAACAAATGGAAAGTTTAGACTGAATATCTGTAGGGAAACGTAATAGGATTTGGAATAGTCTCCTAACGGTAGCAGTAGAAGATTCATCATTTAGCATTTTCAACACTAGATAGGACAAAGCACAGGAAAAAATATAGTTGGAGAAAATCCTGCCTTGACAGAGAGATGAAATGAATAATCTAATAGGCCTTTTTCATCGCTGACTTGTTGCTATGAAACTGCCAGAAAAGACTAAATTTAATCTTCTTGGTATCTTTTATTCTTTTATACATAAATTATCTTAATCTTTTCTGTCTGTTTTCTACCTCTTTTGCTGTGTGTTTTCTCCTTCAACACAGATTTAGAACAGGTATTTAAAATGTTTTTATTCTATTTCCTCTTCTTCAACTATTGCAAGTTAATTTTTGTCCTCATATGAACAAAACATGAAAATGAATAGTGGTTAGCTGCATATTGGAGATGGGTAGGAATTACCCATTTCAATGCTTTCTCTTGGAATTGTAAGGATTTTCACTAAGTTTCTGTAAAATTTTAGGGTGAAGTTCCAATGCAGACAAAATTTAAAATAATCTCTAATTACCTGCCATGTTGTAAATGTTTTATTTAGAAATTGTATTAAAAATATGGTTTATGTAAATATTTTAAAAAATGCAAGAGTGATACTGCTGAAGAAAACATAAGTGTCACTGAAAACTTTCAGGTAGTACATTTCACTGTTCAATTACTGCTCTTGATTTTGTTTGCATTTATCTGTGTTGTTTTCTTTCAGCAAAGGGAAATGGCTATGGATGCTTTATTCTCAATGGATCACATAGACATGTGTCACATTGAAGTTACCATACAAGCTTACCATCTCATCTCTGAAATTGTCTTCAGAGAGTCAAGTGCCACAGGAGACTTGGGACTGACAAGCCACAAGAGACAGGTCACAAATTTCAGAGAAGTTCCTGTGAGAATCAAAGCTTTTCACCCATGTCAAAATGGAAAACACAAGAAGAGGAAAAAATTATTGTTTTGGTATGCCAAATACATAAGTGGAATTAACAGTGTGATTCATGAAAAAAAATCAGCTACATTGTAGTTTCATTAATTGCTTTCAATTCCTCAATTTTCAGAATATCTCTAATTGCTCTTGAGGTCAGAAAGCCAGGTGGGTTTGGCATGTTTTGCTGCTGATTTAATGAGTCTGAGATAAGCAAATGTCATGATCCATGGAGGGATTAATTATTGTGAAACTGATGATACTCTGACTTATTACATGAGTGATGGAACTCTTTTATTTACACAACTTTTGAAATACTGACTTTAGTTCTTAAATGGAAATTTTTTCCTTGCATTTTTTTGTCTTTAAAGAGCAGTAATAAAAGTAGTTGAAAGTTATTTTTCTGTTAAAGATTTGTAGTTTATTTATCATTTCATTCCGTTGTTTAATAGCTAGGAGAACCAAAAAATCCAAAATTAGCAGTTGTGCCTTCACTTTTTCTCCATATTTTGAATAGTTAAATGGCTCAAAATATTATATTTAACGTGTTGTGTAAATAATTAAGCTCTTGTAAAAGATACGTTTGAATGTACAAAGACAAATACCTGAAAGCTGTGGCTTTGATGACATGTTTCATAACTTATTTTACTAATGCAACTGAACAACAGAATTCCAAACCTCTTTAAGAACTTATGTAATATAAACATGACATATCCTAAAACACACTCCAGGCATGAGGAATGATGAATGGACTAAATACATACTGTTCATAATTTTAAAAATTTGCAGCCTTTCATAATGGCTACATCAACATTAGAAAATTAAATACAGTAGAGCCTTTTCTTTGCCCCTGAAGACAAGTGGTAGAGAATTTCTTTCTAATTGACACCTACAGCTAAACTCTCTTCTCCCCTTAAGTAGAATTACTGCTGTACTGAAAGTTGGGAACAATATGGCTCTTCCCCAGCTGGTTACTAGGAACTGCCTGGAGACCATTAGCTGCCATGAAGCAAAACTAATAAAGTTGCTAAGGAGTGTCCTTGGCTACTTTCTACTATACAGATATTCAAAGTGTCCTATGGTCTTGGGTACCCAGCTTGAAACACCCTCTCTGTTATTAGGATTTTGAAAATTATAAGCAGTACTTTTCGAGGATACTTCTGAGGGTATCCTCAGGATATTTCAGACTGGGCTCTTTAAATCACTCTGTCCTCTGAAATCTGTTTTCCTCTTAATTTGGTAGGTTTTAAAACAAGTTTTTTCCTGAAAACAATAGTTCGATATTTTGTGCCTTTTCTTTCAAATCCAAACCCAGAACACAGCAGAGAAAAAGAAGATTTTAGAATAGATAAATAAAAAGGCAGAGCATGAACATAAGAGAAAATCTCAAAACATTGAGATTGTTGTAATAATCTGTTGTAATAATACTTGACACTCAATTACTCTGTAGTTCTAGAAGATCCACTACTGCACTGATATCCACCCATATGCATAAGTAGCTAATCTGATTAATATTAGCACAAGCGTATGAAAAGAAATAATGATGATTTGTAACTTACTATAAAGACCTGCCATGGGAACTTGCTAAAAATATCTGAAAATTGGTGGATGTTTAAGTGAGGATGGCACTTTAAAATATTATCCTAATCATTATTAATTATTTTCATATTTACTGTATTATCATTAATCCAAAAGAGTTCTCTTGGAATTAGTGAAGATGTCATACAGATTTCTAACATTAATTCGACATTAATTACTTGAAACATTTATAACAGATAAACTTGAGAATGCAATATTTTGTTTCAATTTTCAGTGCACATTATCATTATAAATAGGGGAAATACTTTGTTTCTTTTGGAAGTAAGAGGAAAATAAGTAGGAAGCTATATGGGAATGGTACAGTAACTCTAGGCTACAGAAAGTCTGATCCAGGTCATCTTTATTGGTAAGATGTTCAGAATGGTGCTGTGAGAACCATCTTCAAGCATGCTATTTGTAACTGCATGTGCCTCATACAAACACCCCATTCCTGCTTTAAGTAGGTACACTAGTGGAGGGAGGCTGTAAAAGATCTGTCAGCTTTTTTTCTGAATAACGATAAATAAAAAGATTGCTTCAGGAATACAGATGTGAGCCCCACATCTGGTTATCTTGCTGTAACATATGTGGGACTGGTCTGAAGATCTTTTTGAGAAACAGAGACCTCATAATCATCTCTGCAAGGATGTTGGGAGTATCAGTCTTTTACTTTAGAAGTGAATTTCATTAAGAGACATTTTATCAAACAGACAAATTCCTGATAATTACACACAGAAAAGGCTGGACATTGCAAGAGATGTAACTTTGCTGTCAAGTGCTCACCTCACTGACAACAGGATTCACACTCATAATTTACATAAAGTCTGACATATAAAGGAAAGCAGGTAAGAAAGCTGAGAATGTTCTGTCCATTTGGAAATATACATTGAAATTTGTATGATTGTGTAATGGCACTACTACTACTACTAATAAAGGCCCATTTAGCATTAGAAAAGATCAGTTTGTTAAAGAACTTTCTTGAGACATACAGCAAAGATGAACAAGAAAATTATGAGTCCCATTGCATTCAACATCTATTACTTATTATAAAAGCAAGATGATTTCTTGAATCCATTCTTAAAACTGATATAGATTTAGCAGTATGAAAAGCACAAATAACACCATTCTGCAAGGAGAAGAATGTTCATGACATTATTAAAAACTAGGAGTGATCAATGTTGTCCTGAATCACTAGATTTTTAATAGCAAAGAGGAAAATAAAAAATTCAGTTAAAACAGAAAGCAAAAAAAAAAAAAGATAGATGGTGCAAAACAGTTACCACAGTGGTCAAAGTTAGGGAAAAAAAATGCTGTATGGAGCAAGGTAGAATTATGAAGTGAATACCATGATCACTATATATGACTAGTGCACATCAGTGAGAAATATTAGGTGTTAGTAAGCACTTTGCTTGTGAATGAAATATTACTGCAATTTTCATTCAGTAAAATACTGTCCTGGGGTGACTGCATCATATCTCCACAGTCCTGTATCCCTATTGTCAGCGGATCTTTCCAGTGCAGGGTTATGTTCCTACACAGAGGACAGCAGATTTCCTCCCAACAGACTGTACATAAATAAGATGACTCCTCTGGGATCCTTCTTCTTCTCAGCTGCAGTGGACAACGTTGGCACAGCGGAGAGAAGGAGAGGGCTTTTTTTCCCCTCTGTTTTTTCCTTCCCCTTGCCTTTTAGGCCAGTTTTTTTTTCCTTTTTTTTTTTTAATTTTTATTTTTCTTAGTTTCTTTGGACCTATGCCATCACCTGGAACTTAGGAGGGGATGGATCAAGATCGGAGAGACATTCTCCCTCCTGGGCCTAGGTAGGCCTGGTGCAGCCTGTGCCGGGACCCCCCCCCCCACCCCCCCGCCGTTTTGGGAGGCTACCAGATGGAAAGGACTCTCTGGGACTTTTCTACTGAGGTTTTCCCTTTTGGGGGATTTATTATCTGATATTATTCATTTGTTTTATTGTCTTTGCTGTGTCTGCATGCATATTGTGTGTGAATAAACAGGTGTTTTTTTCACTTTCTTCTGAGAAATTTATGTCCAGACCAGAGTGGAAGAGGGGTTGGTGAGAGCTGTTTTCTGTTTTGGAGGGGGTTTCCTCCTGCTGTTATCTCAAACGATAACAAATACCTAGCATTATTACAGCTTTGAGATATGAAAGGATTTGGAGCAAAACTTGTTTTTAACTCATTCTATGTGTTTTGTTTAACTTATCACAGGCAGGGAAATCTTCACATGCAATTGTATGGCATGCTGATATGCAAATTTTGGATTTGTCTGTTTCTGTCAAGTAAATTATAGCAAAATATTGCAACTGCTGAGATTTTTCTGATGACACATTCCATCATTTTATCTTGTCCTGTGCTTGAGTAGTGGGTCAGATGTTTTAGTATTTATTTTCAAGCATGTTTGTTTGTTTGTTTGGTGTGTTTGAATCTTATTCTTTCTTTTAGATTTAGTTTTACTTGTACCTAGTATAATTTTACATATTATTGCCCTGATGAATCTATGCGAGGCAGTCCTATTCTGAAATGTACAAAACATTGTTTTATATAGCCGTAAATCAATACAGTATTATGAATATAGTTCAAAATTTTCAGTTTGGTCATTAAAGCTGAACACTATAGTGTAATATTCTGAAGTTCATTTCCTCTGCAGGTATTGAATGATTAGTCCAACAATGCCCTTAAATATAGTTTGTCTTCCCTTCTAATTGAAAACACCAGAAGACAGCTAATAAATTGCAAAATATTTACTGCCAATAAAACTTGTACTTACAAAGAAGAAAAATAAGAAGCAAAATAAAATCAACAGATTCACCTTGAAATTACAATAACTAAAAGTAGATGTCTAAATGTCTAAATGTAGGTGTGAACATTTGAACTAAACATCTGATATCCTATTTTTGCAATTTTAGGATACAGTTGCCTAAATGTGCTCTTTGAGATCACGTAGAGAACTTAAGATACTTTTATGGACCTGGCATTTGTAAAACAGGACTTAATTTTTTGTGAGATAGAGGAACACAAGTACCTGACAACACCTAAAAATACCACTAAAAATATATGTCTGCTCAGTTAATCCTGGCCATAATCATTACTATCAATGTAACCTGAACAGAAATTCCAGAAAGTAGACACTGAGGACCCAACTCTATACCAGCACCTAGAGTGATCTGAAACACTCTAAGGTTCCTCAAACACTTTGATGGAGTTGACAGAGACAACAAACAACTTAGGAGGTATTCAGGCCCTTCTGGAGTGGCAAATGTAAGAAAGGCAGAGCACTCTAAAACTTCCCAAATGGCACTAGACTTATGTATGTGTGCTAACAAAAGAAATTACTTTGTTTTGTCCAGTCAGGTAAAACATGTTCTAAACACCTGGACTACTTGGAAAGGAGTCAGAGAAGTTGGCTAAATATAGAGATTTAAAGCCAAATCACATTCTCACATACTGTAATTTCTGCCACCTCCAGCTGCCTGAAGCTGTTTGGAACACAGACATAGTTTGTTTCCTTTAACAAAACTGATAAGAGATCTATCAATTTATCAATTTCTTTAGCCTCAGTCATAAAACGTCATTAATTTAAATTTTTTTAATTATTTTTTTTTCCTTACAAGAAGCAAGAGATCATAGAAGTAATTGGANTATAGAGATTTAAAGCCAAATCACATTCTCACATACTGTAATTTCTGCCACCTCCAGCTGCCTGAAGCTGTTTGGAACACAGACATAGTTTGTTTCCTTTAACAAAACTGATAAGAGATCTATCAATTTATCAATTTCTTTAGCCTCAGTCATAAAATGTCATTAATTTAAATTTTTTTAATTATTTTTTTTTTCCTTACAAGAAACAAGAGATCATAGAAGTAATTGGAATTTCTATATTTATTTTGATCTTTTTTTCATTTTCACATTCCCTTTTACTTCACCGTCCCTAGTACAGAGCCTAATTTTCTCTTCAGGTGCACTTACAGAGAATGTAAAATATTCACATCAAAATAAACAGAAAAATAGTGGGAAAAGCCTGTCTGATCTAATGTGTTAAAACCAGATCTTAATTTTTTAAGAACTGCACAAACAAACTCTCTCAAGGATAGAATGGGATAGGAAGATGGAAAATCTAGAGTTAGACACCAACCTTATTTATAGGCCAAGACAAAATAGTGACTAAACACACTTGACACTGTGCTCACAAACTCTTAGGACCTTTCTGAGCCAATGTTTGCCATCCTTAGAAAATCCAGTTGTAATTTCTCATATATCACGTGGAATTTTGTTCAATTCTGTTTTTTTAATTTCTTATAAAACAAATAATAGAATCTGAAAATATTTCTGCAACTACAACAGTACAGCACTTTGTCTGGAAATATTATGTTCTTAGATAATACAGACTCATTTGAATTCCTGACCTACTTGTCATACTTCAGCACAGACACCTATTTGAGGACCACTAGTAACCAGTGACAGGAGCTGGTGTGACTCCTGAGAATTTTATGGTTTCTTACCTCTAATTGCTGAATTAATAAAATCTATTTTTCCTCAGGTCTCTCCACAGAAGCAGCTGTGGGTCTCAGAATATCTGGAAATCTAGTTTACCGAAGCTTATCAAGGGAACCGAGCTATTCTCAGAGGATGTATAAATCATAGACATTACAAAACAGAGCTGAGTGACTGGAATTTGGAAACGGGTTATGCGATTATTTGCTTTTTCCCAGAGTACAAGTCAGACAGCTTTAATACTACCTTTTTAATTAGGATTCCAGGATCTGACTGAGCAAAGATTTAGGAAACAGCAGAGCCAGTTGGCTGTAAGAGTCTGGAAACTTTGGAGTACTTTATCTAAAGGCAGACAGATCATGGGGAACTATACCATTATATATCATGGCAGTGGAACAGTGAGGCAACTCATAAGAGAACAATTTTGACAGCTTCAGAAAAAACTTGGAAATGAAAAATTACTATTAAATAAAAATTTATGTGAATTAAAAAACACCTAAAGAATGCTAACTATTTTCAGTTAGTAATATTTTACTAAAATTCATTTGTCAAGTTAATCTGTAAACACTTCCATGTTTACATTTACATCCTTTCTTATATATTTACTAGAAAGAAATGTGCAGCTTGTTACAAATTTTTAAGTAAAATATATTAACAAATATTGCCTTTTCACACAGTTTTTAAATACTTCTACATATAATTTTAAATGCAGGGACTAAACTAGATTTTATTACCATTATCATTCTAAAGATTAGATTTTTTTGAAGCTATCATATATGTGACAAAATCTAGATCTTAATAGATTTACTGGGAGAACACTGCTTTGCTAGTGTAGTAGGACAATGGACAAAACAGCATAGCATAGACCCAAATCCATCTTGATCTTGTAACTTTTTCATGTACACTCCATTTTGGACATATTTAAACAGTTTTAGAGAAGACAAGACCTAACATAACCATGTTCTATGATGTTACTATATTCTTTTCTTGATCTCATTTATTGAAAATTATATTGCCAAACAATAATTTTGAATATGGAGATACTGAGCTGGTTGATACCTCCAACCTCATGAAAAACAAAGAAAAGTGTTTATTCTACTGCCTGGCATCTAAAGAAAATCTCAATTTTTACATACATAAGTAGCATGAAAACTATGTGATAAGGTCCTCTTTAAAAACCACAATTTTCTGGCTTGATTAGGAACTCAGAAATCATGGTAAATATTGATCTAACAACTATCTTCAAAACAGAGATCATGAGACAATTGTTGAACCATCAAACAACCTCTGGAAATTCATTAGCAAAAATTGAAAAAGTTGAGCTGAGATACTTTTATCACTTTTAGCAATCTAAAAGTTAGACTTGGAGCAATCTACCTAGGTATTTTTTTAAATCAGGAAGAAAAACTGGATAGTCAAAAACCCCCCAATGTATCCAGTCCTAAGAAACAATTTCTAAGATGTGCAGAAACGTCTTGCACATATAATTGTCTTTCTAATAATTAGAAAACAAGCCTGTATGACTAGAGCAGACACATAACTTTTGGATTGTAAAAGATAGGTGAAACAAATCCAAATATAGAAAATGCCTTCAAACTTTATTTGATCATGAATAATTTGGAGTACCCAAAAGAAACTACGAATGGATAGCACATTATAGCTAATTGAAGGTTAAGTGTGTCCTGTTTAATCTTGAAAAGTACATCATTTTGTCAGCTTTTTAAAGTGTAAAATAATCCATCAAGAGATCAAGATGAGTGATTAGTGGATTGAGAGCAGCCCTTGAGGAGAAGGATTCAAGAGTGTGATGAAAAATGAAATATAACTCAGCAGTGTGCACCCACAGGTCAAAAAGCCAGTTGTATCCAGGGCTGCATCAAAAAAAGTGAGACCAGCAGGTCACTGCAGGTGAGTCTGCCCTTCTACTCTGCACTCACAAGACTGCACCTGGAGTGCTGTATCCAGCTTTGGGACCCCAAAATAGGAAAGACATGGATCTGTTGGAGCAAGTCCAGAGGGGACCATGAAGATGAGGAAAGGGCTGGAACACTTACCCTATGAAGAAGCACTGAGAGAATTGGCGTTATTTAGTCTAGGGAAAAAAAGGCTCCAGGGAAATCTGGAGCCTTCCAATGCTTTAAGAGGGGCTCCAGGAAAGATACAGAGGGACTCTTTCTCATGGAGTATAGGGGTAGGATAAGGGGTGATGGTTTTCAAAAGAAAGACGAAAGATTTATATCAGATATCAGGAAGAAATTCACTGTGAGTGTGGTGAGGCACTGGAATGGGTTGCCCAGAGAAGTGGATGATTTACCCCTGGAACTGTTCAAAACCAGGTTGGATGAGGTTTTGAGCAACCTGGTCTGGTGGAAGGTGTCCCTGCCCGTGGAGGAAGCGTTGGAACTACTTTATATTTAAGGTCCCTTCCAAACCAAAACATTCTATGATTCCTTCTCTTGATTCCATTAAAAATTAATTTTAAGCTATTTAACATACAGTGTGAAGATATTTTGGATCTTCATTGCATTGTGAGTGAAATAAAAGTAACAATTGACAGTATACTACCCAGTGAGAGTACTCATATATGAAAACTCTGTGCTTGTGTGTTTAAATGAATGAAGTGATTGTGAGAAAGTAGTGAAAGAACCAATATGTCTAGGGATAAAAAAAAAAAAAGTAATAAAAGGATTTCTAATACTGTCTGTTTCCCTTTAATATGGTTGCTGCTGAAAAAAGCACTCCCATGCTGTCCTTTGACTCCAGCTACATCTTCTCAGTGCCTTTGCTATGCAGATTTGAGTATTTAGATGGCCTTGAGAGGAATAAGAGTAAATTTATTTTCTTGATAAGAAACTATGGTGTTTTCATTATGTGTCATGGGATAGATTCCCTGATTGATCACCATTCTACAACATGATTGCTGAGAAAACTGAGGGAGTGTGCAGTGACGGAAGAAAGGGAAAGAATCCACCCCTTTCCCTGGTAGTGCACCCTCACATCAGTTTGACTGATAATGAAGCTATATCTAAAGTTACTATTTCAGGTTTACTTCCATGCATATCTTCATCTTACATGACACTTCTAGAACACAAGTGTCTCATGATGTAACATATTAAGAACTGCATAATCTCAGCTGGATAAAGAAAAAGGCTAAAAAGAAGGAAAAAAATAAATTAGGAAAGTGGAGAGAGTCATTGATTGGGAGTGACTAATGTGAAAAGTTACAATATGTCCATAAGCTGAGGCTTTCAAAAGTGAAGCCTTTTGCACTGCCATAGCACTGATTAATTTAGGCAGATGGAAAAAGGATGAAAAGGAAGAAAGGCGAAAATGTCAACAGCATTTGGGACTGAAGGAACTTATTGTTTTTAACAAGGGCTAGCAAAGAATAAGAAGTACCTGTCAGATAGCTGATGACAAACCCAGTTTATGCAGCTTATGCAGCAACTGGGAATGTGGATTAACAGGGGAAGCAGGTCTGCTGCAGCACCCCTGACACGGCACTGTCCCGCGGGACCGCCCCTGCTGGTTTGGGCAGGGAGGCCCCGTGTCTGGGCTGTGCCGCCCGAGCTGAGCTGCCCAGGCGGGCAGGGCGGCCCCGCATTGGGACCGCTCCTACTAGGATGGAGCCCGAGCTGCCACACTCCAGTGGAAATGGAGTCTGTGGAGTCCCGGTCTGTGCCTGGACAGCCGGGGCAGCTGCCGCCTCGGAGCTGCCCAGGCTGTCCCTCACCGGTGGACATGGCGCTTAGGAGCTGCTGGCTCCGGAGGTCACATGCTGGTGGACCGTGGTCTCCCTGGGCTGGCAACCTGTCAGTCCAGCTGCGTCCTGCCCGTTCTCTCAGTGATTGGCTCTGGTCAAAGCTCTGCCTCCGTTTCTTTGATCTTACAAGAGCACTGTCTGTTCGAGTGTGCACTTTTTTCCTTCTGTACGTGTTCGCATTAAACCTGGACTGCCGTGTGGAGGAAGCCCCTCCTATATATCTCTTTGTCTCTGCTGTGTTTATTCCACGTGGTGTGGAGACGCCACTCCAGTGCACCCACTCTCAGGCTCACCGTGTTCCTGTGAAGAGGAGCTGAGGGTAGCCCCCCGCAAGCGCGGCTTTCCAGCACATGTGGCGTGCTCTCTGCAGCCTTTGAATCCACACAGCCGTGGCACAGGTCCAGAAGATATTGGAGCAAACACTACACAGTAACAAGAATAGGTTTGGGGGTTACTTGAGAGCCAGCTAATAATAAATCAAATCTTCCTGAGACCTTGTGGATTTTTCATAGGGGTAGCATGAGACTTGTTGCTTTTTTGGTTTTGTACATCAAACTTAGATTAAAAAGAATTGGGCTAAATCACAGGATTGTGCACTGTTATCTGTAGTCCTTAACAGTTTCACAAAGTACTCATCTTTGAGTACCAAACATCAGAAGTGTCTCTGCGCTCTGATATTATTTAGCTCGAAAAATTATTTGTCCATCCTGTTGAAACGTTCATATGAACAAAATAAAGACCTTCTCAGATTTCTAGTCTCAAGTTGGTAAGCTGCTTAGTCTGTCATGTTATTGTTATGTATGAAGTTTGAATAGTTGGCGTTTGTGGATTTCAGTCAAATCTGATAAATTAAGAGCAAGGTATAATGCTTTTAGTGCCACTGAAACAGATTTTAATATTCTAATGGAAAACATTTAAGAGTAGCAAACCACCAAAATTTCTCAGTCATAAGATAAATTATTGCCTGACCAGACAGTTAGTGTCAAGCAGTGTCAGGCAGATTTGAAAGACTAAATCAAGCCATGGTGAACCAAACATCATGTTTCCTGCCACTTTGGAAAGTAGAATGTGTGAATCACTGAAGTAAAGATGATACACTTCAACCAAACTTAAACCTTTTATTGAGATGTGCCAGAACAGGAAAATATTGGCAGGAGGTCTTTTTTGTGGTTGTTTACTGGGGTTTTTTTTTTTATAATTTCTTGCTAATTCAGTTTTTCATATAGTTGGAAAATTGCTGAATAAGCACCCAAAGACCAACTGATGTTGCAGATTTTGTGGATGTGCCAGTCAATGCTTTTCTTTACGACAGGAAGAGAAATATGTAATCCAGTTGGAGCACAGACTTATGTAAGACTTAAATAGAGGATAGGTAAGATTATTTCAGAGCAGTTTGGAAGTACACTACTGGATTTCACTGAGCAGTCTGAAAAATAGTCAGTGCTATAGATGATAACATCAGTTTATTCTTGAAAATTAGGAGAGGCCCTTTACATGCTAGACATGAGTTCCACATAAGGAAATAATTTCTTTTGAAACTAGTGGAAAGAATTCACCCTAACTGCTGTCGCAGAGGTATTTTTTAACGTGTTTTCTGCAGTGAAAGTTAGGCAGCTATCCACTCTTGCACCAATGCGGGATATTTTTTGTTTCTGCTCCTTATGCTGTTGTGACTCTGAGTGTACTGACTCTTTAAGTAACAGGAAATTTCAGGTGCAGGTTGTGGCCGTATACACTATGCCCCATGAACGGTTGAATACAAATTAATACTTCTTATTTAAAAAGTCTACCATGGCATCTAAAATACTTGCTTATAGTCTTAAGTGACTTGGTATGCCCTGATTTTCAGGAGGATGAAATTACTTGTGTGGTTTATTTTCCAGTATTGTAGTAAGAAAAAAAAAAAAAAAGATAAATTCTTCAAGCTATAAATAAACTTTCACTGCAGAATTTTCATGTAATTTTTTTCTGTTAGCAAAACACATTGAATCAAAGGAATTACAGGAAAACTTGTGCTAATTTATACGATATATTTAATACAATTTAAAAACTTTATTAATTTGATATTTTCTTCTAGTATATATCTCCAATATATATCTATTTATAAATATATAGTATTTATAATATAAATAATGTAATATCTATCTAGAATTCTACCACCTGATAGCTCTAAAATATCACCTGATATTTTTCTGTTTGCTTTTTAATAGTTATCTGTGTATCTTTATTAGGTATAGCCCATTATTAGTGGTGAAGATCCTAAACTTTTTTCTTTCATTGTGTGTCAGTTGGGTTTTTTTTTGTTTCTTTCTCCATTAATAATCCTGATTTAGACTCAAGACAAAGCATTCACTTTTGCTACTCCATTAGTTTAATTTGTAAAATGATCTCCTACTAAATCTTTAGTTATGAATATCACATTCTGAATATGTTTCTTTTACATATGTAGCTATTCAGTCATCCATTTAACGATGAACAATTGCCTACATTATTGAGCTATAATCTGAAATCTCTGTTTAAAAAAGGTTTTAGATATTTTATTTTGAATAGATTTACTTTGTATGGCATGCTGTGATAATTTAGTTGAATGGGTTAAATAATTTGTGCAGTAATATAGTTGGTGAAACAAAAGTATCACAACAAAATATGAGTTAACTGATGGTCAGTTAATTCTATCAAAATAATTTATACCTAGAAGCATAAAGGAAAAGATTACTAGAGGCAAATCAGATTATCTCTCCCTGTATATAACATAATAGTTTGCATGCAGCTAAGAAGATATTCCCTAAAGTATCAAAGATACTGGAATTACACAGAGAAACATCAAAGACATTAGAAGTAATTTTTATTGCCATATAGGAACTGCAGGAAAGAGTAATAGTCAAGTCTTCTAATACCACCTTCATCTTTCAAATAATAAATAACTCGTTCTTCTCTTTTGAGAAGCACACTCAGGAGACATGAAAGCTTAAATAATACATCTTTCCTGCTGACAGAAGTGCTTTTTGGGCATAAAAATCAACCTTAAAAAAGAACATGCATGCATTTTATTTCTAATGCATTATGTAGATTTGAATATTTGGGATTATTACTGAGCTATAAAGTAGAATTGAGAAAACCATTATCAGTAATAAGAAAAAAATAAATGAACGGCTTGACCACAGAACCTAGGCTTAACACTTAAAAAGAAAGGTAACAATAAATGTAACAGGTATTAATATCAATTATAGGAAAGTTTTTTCTTAAACGGTATTGCAATATCCTAAAATGTTTCATATCAATCTGATAAAGGTGGATTAATTTTTATTTCACTTAGTGAGTCTCATAGTGGCTGGATGAGTGATCTGTTATTTGTTTGAACATTTATTGAGTTGGATTGCCTTTTTGATTTTTTCCATGATTATTGCAAAGCATGGACAATGTGATTGGCAGTCTATTTGCTCTAAAAACCTGTTTATTCTTTTAAGTCCTTTCATAGATCTAAAATTAACCTTTAAAGAGCAAAACAAATAAAGTCCTTGTTGAAAATATTTTACCATCCAAAATGCAAGTATAGGCATGAGAAAATGCTGAGTACTAAACCAATTTGGCTAATTAGCTTGAATTTGAGGTCAGGGTGGGATTCCAGCCAGAGAATCTTGGGACTCAGTATGCCCTCATATATATGTGGTCTCACAGTATGCTTTTCCTGGCTGTGTTCTACAGAAGAAATGTGTCATAAGCCTGGCCTAAACAGTGACAATTCCCATGGTATATCTAAATTATGTAAATGTCAGCCCACAGATGTCATTGGAAAACTGTAAACATGTAAATTCAGTTTTAACGTATGGCTAGAGTACAACCTCTACAGCATGCAGGGTCTCTTGTCCATATATAGCAGATTAGGCACTGAAGTAGTCAAGTCTTTTCATAGATGATAATTTTATCATTTGCAGAAACAGCTGTATGGATTAATATTTTTTTTTAAATTTACCTTATTCCAAATAATATTTTCACTGAAAATGGCTAATATAGGTACTGTTTTCAGGCAATAGTATGGATATTTGTTTTTAGGCGAGGAAACACTTATCCTAGACTGTACTAGACTGAGTCTTTCTTTTCTGTTTAGTCTTATAGCTTATAGACTTTTACGCCCTCCTAATTTACAAGTACAGATCTAGGCTTAGATAACCAAATGTTATTCAATATTAAAGAGAAATGGAAAGCATTTGAATTTGTGGAAATTAACCTGTTCCCGTGACTTCATAATAAGATTGATAAGAACTGTGCTGAGAATAATTTGAGTGTGTTTTAGAATTAACTGGAAGGTGTAAAATGCAAATTATTATGGTAATTCAAACTATAGCGGCTCCCAAGGTGAAATCTCATTTTAGACTGAACTTTTAAATTTTAGCACATCACTTATGTTAGTGCTGAGATTTATAAGTACTTCGTGTTAACTTAAACTCATCTCTGGAAGTCAATACAAAATTTACGGTTTCACATAATGAGAAAGACAGGAATAATCTGGAAGACTCTTGACAATGCCACTCTAAACGCGTGATTAAACCTGTTCACACCTTAAGTATTCTCTTGCTGAAAGAATAAAATCCTTAATGTGGTGACTAAACTGGCTTCATGACTTTTTTTTCTGGAGCCAAGACCCAGAAAAAAGTTTGATATATATATGTCATAATTTGGTCAAACACATTCCATCTGTGAGAGTGGACCAGCAGTAATCTGAAAGGCTCAACATTAATTAATCTTAATTTTCTGTCAGTGGAAATCATCCCTAGAATGCAAATGTTCACATCTACACTAGCCATAGTAAGTTTCTTAGTCTGCAGAGAAAAACAGAAAGCTTTACAACAAAGGTCTTTTAATACTGAAACTGTTGTCTGAGCTAAGTCATATGAGTAGTTGCCGTAAATTTACTTATTGCTCTCTATCCATGTCATTGGAAGGTTTGGGTTGTCCCTCATGTATATGTCTACAATGTGGCCATGTAAAGCTTGAATCCTACCAGTCTCATAATAGAAATATTTTTTAGTATGCTCAATGTCAACTGACTAATGTTTCTGAAAACTCAAAAATAATGGATATTACGGTCTTATTGCTAGTATTGTTTGCCTGTTGCTTAAAATTACTCTCAACATATCCATATCTTTTTAGAGCTCACTTAAATATGTCCTGTTGGCACCATGCAATGTAGACCAGTTCAAAGCGGAGAGTTTGGGGTTGTTTTGAATACTTTGGACTTGGATGAGGCCAAAGGTGAAACCCAGATATTTGCTTTGTCAAAATAGTGTAATCCTTTGAGCAGAGGAAAACAGAAAATGGGCTATGCTCAGCTTCTTAGTCCACAGCCCTGAACACTTAGTATGATCACCATCATGAGACATCATAACACATGGAGCAAGGCAGGACCAATCCCTGCTGCCAGCTTGCATAAAGTTCTAGGTGACACTAAAGAAAATAATCATGTCTGAATCATCAGAGGTTTAGTCTCAGATCATACTGCCCAAGCTCCGTCATCTTTCTGTCTCGTTAGACTGGTATGAACAGCTACCTTAGCCAGGAATGCAGAAATATTTGGCTTTGGATACAGCAGCTGTCATGACTCACTTGGGGCTACCTGGCCTGCAGGTGCAGATATTCAGCCCTGGGTTAACAGGGCTCTGTGATAAACACCAACACAGAGGCATTCACCTTATAAATTTCTCCACTTTTTTTAGAGTATATGCAGGAAGGGAAGTTCTAAGGGAGAGAAAGTCAATTTTGGACACAAATTTTTCTATCCCAGAGGTGCAAAAAGACATTGTACAGCCCAATCCAGCAGCCAGTAAAGTTATGCAGTTATTTTATTTTTTTCACCTAGGATAGCCAACAGATAACAATATTTTCTATTTCTCTCAGACTGATATTTATATTTACAGGTTTTTCTGCTTTTTCAATTACTGGTAGTTATGGACTCTTGCTTTCTCAGGATTTTTTTCCCTTTTACTTGACTATTTTTCCCCATTTCAGAGGGTAAATTGCCCTTATAATTCCATATTTTTACAATTACCCATGTTTTCCCAGGATGTCTCTGGTTTCCAGGTACCCAGCTGTACTTCAAAGATGCCAGCTGCAATTTTCAAGGATGGTTCTGGTTCACACACCTAGTTCCCAGGCTGGTAGGCATTTTCTCTGTTAGTATTTCAGCAGACACTTTCTTCTGTTCAATAACTCTTCCTTTCTCTTCAGGTCACCTTTTCTGGCTGCTCACATCCATAGCTTAAAATACTTGGTCAGGTTACACTGAAACAGAGCTTTCACCTCTTGTTTCTTACCACATGTACATCAATACTGAGGACTTGTACACAGCTCACAAATAAATCTGTAGGAGAATATGTGACTTTATATAATTCTGTTTCAAATAGGAGTCTGACTTGGAAAGCCTTAAGCTCTTTCTGTTCAGGAAAGGTGTAAAAGTGTGCTGGCTTGGGAAAGAATGTGAAGAATGGATGTTATAGTTGTATGTTATACTCATTTAAGTAATTTTGAGGAAGATGAGTGCCCCAGAAAGACACAGTGGAGTTCTGACCAAGGGCCTTTATCAGGGAGAAAAAATTTGCTTGATTCATCACATATTATGTTCCTCTCCTATTGTGCTTAGCTCAGCCCAGGCTGTGCCCACACTCCACTCATCTGCCCACAGATATAGGGAAGGAAGAAAGGAAGAGTTATTACTTTCCCTGGGCCCTTGCTCTCTGAGGCAAAAACTGCTTTTTGGTGAAGAGTCATCAGTCCTTACTGTCAGATACTAAAGCAAACACATTTCAATGGCCAGAAGGATCAAAGAGCCTTCACATGCTCCTGGTCTGTGGGCGCAGACAGGCACCTGCACAGCCTTGTCCTGAGGGGATGGTCACCGAGGCAGGATGAAGTCTTCCAGGACAGGATAGAGGCACTGTCTACCTCTGCTATGAGACATGGCACTGGGACTCACTGGAAAGTGACAATGCAAGAACAGCAGGGCCAGATGAAGACACACAAGTTGCTGTGCTTACTGCCTTCCTTCTCTTTTTTCTGCATCTTCAGTCATTCCTTTCTTGCTGCTCAGCCCTACAGCTGGTCCAGGATCAAGCAGAACTGAAGCCAGTGGGTGCTATCACATTTGCAAAGATGATCAGAAGGGAATGACCCCAAAGTGGCCTTCTTGGGCTCTTCCATGGTGTTCCATCCAGCAGAGTTGTGCCCCCTGCACAGAACCTCAGGAAGAGAGGATCCCAGGCTACAGTGGCAGTCATCAGCCATGGGCACTGCCCCAGGGGCACACACTGTCTGCTACTGTACCTCTACTGTACACCTGCCATGGGTGTATCCAGGACCGGAGGTCCAGGAGCCTCAGGCTGCTCTGTTGGTGTCCCTGTCTTGGTGCCAGAGCCAGTGTTTGGTAGGAAAGACAGCTGAGGTCTGAATGTCTTACTTGGGCTTCATGATGACCAAGGTGTGCCTGTAGAGGAGTAGGTCTCTCTTCCTTGCCACGCTGCCCTGAGTCACCCACACATGCTGACAGAGCAGCAGCTCAGGTAATACCAGGAGGGATGTGCATTCCTGCACAGGGCCAGGGTCATCTCTGCAGAGCAGGCAGAATCGTGCATGAAAAGGGTGGCTGCTGCTGGACTCAACTGTGCCAGCATGTCTGGGAACTGCAGGAGAAGCCCCCCTGAAAGTACAGCAACAGTTCACCTGGCCCATCCTGTCGAGGACAGGAGCAGCATCACATGGGACATGTTGACATGCTGGGAGGTCGGAATACTGTCTAGGTCGTCTTGCTGGCCCATGTGCACCTTCATGTCCTTCAGGACGCTCAGAGCTTTTTCTGTGAAGCTGCTTTTGTTTAAAAGGACAGGTGTCTGCCAGGGAAGGCAGGAACCTCCCTGGAGTGGAGAAAAATGACCCCTTCCTGCCAGAATGTTATAACCTTGAAATTACTGGGTTTTCAGGCAAAGATATGGGTAAAGGAATAACAGCTCTTCACTAGGGTATGCATAATGAGATAAACCAAGCAGCAGCAACAAACAAACCAGAGAATCCAGTAACAGCCCTTTGTTTACCCGTTAAGCAGTGTTTTCCCACTCTGGTGCAGTTACGGGCACACCCGGCAGGAGGCGCTGTGGGCTCGTGCTGAGGCTGCAGTGGCTCCCCCAAGGCGGCAGGGGCGCTGTGGGCTCAGGCGGCTGCAGAGGGCTCCGGTGCTGAGCCCTGCGCACCCCTGCGGAGTAATGGCGGCCTCGGTGAGGGAGAGAAAGTGGAGCGGGATGGTTTTGAGTTACCCCTGGCTCTCATATGTCCAAGACATATCCTGGTGATGGCAGCAGCCAAGGCTCCAGTCAGCAGCCGGGAGATGCTCCCTCCAGGGAGAGGGAGGAGGGGGGAGGCCCGATTTTCCCTGAGGCACCCACAGAGATGATGAGGATCTCTCCCCTGGCGAGGGTGGGTGTTGGAAAGTCCCAGTCCACGGGCCGCTCTTGCAGACCATGGCTTACTGGTGGTGAGGGAAAGCAGCAAGGAACGTTCAGCAGTAACAGTGAGTCCTGTGGGCAGAAAGCAGTTCGGCTCCAAATCCCCACACTGTCTCACCTCCAAAAGCCCTGGCAAAAACTGCCCATACCCAGTTAAGAAACTCCTGAAAACCCCACTGCTTCCCCCTCCCCACCCAGAGCCATTAATGCTCTGACTACATCTTTTGTCTTCTTAAACATTGCCCATTTCAGCTCCTGAACAACTCCCTCTGCTCTCACAGGGTTCCTTGTCAGAAACCTTGTCTCCCTGATGGAAGAAAATTCCCTTAAAGGAAAAAAAGATAATAATCCAAACCCTCAAAAGCTTTAGAACAGTTTTGCCAAGTTGATTGGACATAAGTATGTGTGGATATTTCCCTGGATGTTTTATGCCCATGCAGGTGCCAACTGCAGTCGGTCTCATCCTCTTTCTGCAGGTCTCCCTGTACCACTGCTGGGAGGCTTAGAAGGGCATATTTTCTCCAGCCAAAGCAGTGGTCCAAGTGGAAAGGGTCTCTCTTGTTAGGAGCCAGGGTAAAAGAGAATGCACCTTAATAACAGAGTCCAGAGACAGAGTTTGCCCATAGACCAGCAAATGACAGCCTTTATTCACAAAATACGTTTTGTCAACAGTCAGCAATATTGCTATAATAAGGGGAAAAACAAACACACAAATTAAGAAATCACCCAGAGAAAGTAGAGGTATGAGGAATGCAGATAAAAGAGGAACAAGTGAGCAAAAATTTCTTTTGCATGTATTTTTCAACCTCTAGATTCTGAAATGTCTCTCTCCTCCTAAATACTAGTGAGAAACTTGTTCTGCACACAAACCAACAATGTCACCTGGACAAAAAACATTAGATAGGTCCTTTCTTTTGCGTATCTATTGCCAAATTTCATTGTTTCCAGACAGAATGCCATATGCATTAAGAAACCCACATCCTAATCCCTCTTTTTAAGAGGTGTAGTAATTTTACAAATGACAATTAGGAATACTGTTTCCACCTACTCCACCTCCACTGACATATAACTCTTTTCTATCCAAAAGACACTACTGGTTCAAAAGGAATAGACAGGTACATGCAGAAGGTGCTAAATGTCACTAGCTTCTTTTAGTAAAGCAAAAGACCCAACAGTCAAAAAGGACTCTGATTTTCCAACACATGCTCCAGGAGTAGTCATATGCAAAAATGCTGTTTCTGGACTGGGGAGAGGTACCCTCATGTTTGTGGGTGGCTCTTGGGCAGAAACTAGCAGAGATGTTTCACCAAGCTGTGTCCAACCAACACCTGCCCAGCCCCATCCTTAACACTGCTGCTGCTCTCTGCTTCACTGATGGATGAAGATGTTTCAGAGTCACTTGAAACCTGGATGTTTCAGAGTCACTTGAAAGTCCTCATTGGGCCAGGAGGAGGGAGAAAAGGTGACTTGGAGCTCACATAGCTCTTTCTCTGCCCCTTCTCAGTATGCAGACCACCAAAAACAGTGAAGGGAATAACCAACTACCCACCATCAAGCTCCTTGTGAAAGAGCTGGGCTACCACAATCATGTGTGTCCCTCCTGTCTCTACTCTGCCACCAGATGTTTCCTCAGCCCAGAATCAGATGTATGGCTTCTCACCTATCACTTTTTTCCCCTTTTTTTCCCATCTGCTGCGGACTTTTCTTTAGTCTTAAAAAGTAGAGGCAGGAGCATTGGCCACAGGACAGATTTGGACAGTCAGATATCAATGTATGTAAATCCTCCGTGACAACACCAATATATTACATTCCCTAAAATACTTTCAAGGACTTGATCCTGAAATTGTTAGCACTCGGCATAAGTTAGTTTATATATCCAGTTAACTAGTACCCTGTACACATGTGAAAATTGGATTGGCTCTTTTTGGCCCCCAATATGATTGGAAAGATATTCTGGGGCAAAAAAAAATGGATGCATATTGGTTTTTTCAGAGGTCACAAAGAAATCTATTAGGTTGCTTTAAGTATTCTTTTCTTCAAAAATAATCTTCCATTTTTTTTCACAGCAAGGCTGCTACTTTTGTCATTGAATTGTGTCTGTACTACAATGCTCATTGTAATTACAAGATCATGAAAAGTAAATGGCAGATGTATCAGGAGATCAGCAAACTGCTCTTCTAACAGCTTCTGTGGCACTTCCATTGATGTACTAAATTTTGACAGAAAAATCTCACGTATCATCCTGGTTAGAGAAGCAAGCTCCTGTTGACAGTTCTTTTACAAAACAAGAATGTGGGGGGCACTAACTTCCTTTTGACCTTGGAATATCAAGATCAAAGTAAAGACCTTTCTTTTTGAAAGACTTGACAGAATATTATTCACATCCTAATATTGATCCTGTAGGTCCGAGCCTATTTATTTAAAAGAAGATTTCATTTGAAAATAAACATGAACCTATTAACTTATTTGTCATTCTCTTTTTACCTTTTCATGGTTCTCTGGAGGAAAAAAAAAAGCACACCACTTTTTTTTTCAGTACGTGTTTTACTTTAGATTGAAAGAGGATTATGTATCAAACCCATGAAGACTGGTTGTAACTGATTGGTTGTTTTATTTCATGGAAAAATAAAGCCATTTTTGTTATGAGAAGTGTTTAGTCTTGACTTAGCTACTCTGTAAATATTTTTTCTCTGTTACAAACAGTCATCAGGATTGTTCTCACAGACTTATTTTAGTGTTTTAAAGGCAAACAGATTGGCAGTAACATGTGCCCTTGCATAATGGTATTTATTCATCCAGACTGAGGAAATGATCAAAGTACAAAAAACTCTCTTTCAGTTCATACTCATTGTTTTCTTACTTTAGAAATAATGATATACAGTGAATTGAGGGGAGGGTGCTGATATACCCCTGAATTTTCCCTGGGATTGAGATGAGAGTCATATCTTAGAGTTCAGAAGTTCCTCGTATCTGTCAGTAAAGGCCTGTCCATGGATAACTTTGAACCCTAGACTACTGACCTGGAAATGGACACTCTGCTTAAAGGATAGTAGACATCCCTATTGCTCCCTAACCTGACATGCTGCACAGTGCCTTCTACCTCTTGCTTCAGAGTGAATGGATTCCTGTCAGTGATTTGGTATAAATCTGAAGATGTCATTACAGATGTAACAAAGAAGACGTAAGAATACAAAGATAGTAAGAATCCCAGACTGGGTCTACCAGCTGCAAACTGAATGGGGGATTGACCTTTAATACTATTGAGTATTGAAATGTTTTATTTGGCCCTAGATAAAACAAACCAAACCAAATAAAACCAAAACCAAACCAAAACAAAACAAAAAAGGAAAAAAAGCCAAACAACAACACAAACCCAAACCAAACAAATAAAGAAATACCGCTCCCCTAGCCCTGCCCCCCAAAAATAAAAGTAAGTAAAGACAATCAAAGAAAGAGATGAAGAGAGGGAGGACTAGCTTCATTTCTGAAAGACTCAAGTCAGAAGTACTGGTGGCAGCAATGACAGATTTGTGAGATTATGGAAGAGGTGGTATGATCTGAGTTTCTACAAAAACACCTCCCTTTGGGCATTACATTTATATGCATGAGCACTATTTTATTTTCAGAGGCAGACAGGTGTCTAACAGAACATTTTAATAATTTCTAAGAATATCAATCCTGCAACTGACTGAAAGTAAAACCTTTTACATTGCTAGCATTGTAGCATGCCAGTAAAATAAATAGAAAATGTGAATTTTAAAAATACAGGAGTGATTATGAAAGGATTTGAACAAGATCCCAATGTTAAGCAAACAATGGAAAATAAATCTGTTGCGAATACACATGCAAAAAAGTGTTATCAGTTCAACCATTGTCTCCACGTTTTACTTTTCATACAGATACTTTTAAAACATGCATAACACACAATTTTGGGCTACTAATTGTTCATTTGCAGAACTATCATTTCTATAGGTCTTGAATGCTGATATCTCAAAAAAACCTATATATGAGAAAAGCTGCAGTACTTATTTTACATTTTTTTTCCAAAAAATTACTGCCTTTAAATTGACTCATTAAAATGGCAGACATCTTTTCTCCTAGTTCTCTACATTATATTTTGCTGTTGAAAGGAAACCAAACAGATCTGAGAAAGGACTGATGAGCAGCAGAAGCTTGCACAAATGGGATGATCTTAAGATTAGGTACTGAGAGAATGGATGTGCCTAAGAGAAGTGATGGAATGTAGGACCAGGATCTTCCCCTTTTCTTTTTTGTTTGCAAACAATTCCAGCTCCCTCAGCTGCTCCTCATAAGACTTCTCTAGACCCTTCACCAGCTTCTTTGCTCTTCTGTGAACCAGTATGTATGCTTGCAAAGTTGAAAACAAACTCTACATACAAGCTTTGTGCCAGATCAGTGTCTCATTTTGCATTACTCCTCTTTGTGAAACAAAAGGCCTGTGACTTCTTTTAAAATAATTTAAAAATATATTTTTTAGCTTTAAAAACACAAAAATAAAGATAAAAAAACAAATAAACAAACAAAAAACACCAAAGGCCACTGCTTTACAATAGTAAATTTTTCGAATTTTAACATCTGACACTAGATTATGAAGTAGACACAGAGAAATTATAGCATAACATCTTTTTTGGCTGTGATTTTAGTTTACAGATACTAGTTTTTCCATTTATTTCCTTCAGTTAGCAAACTCTTGGGTCACATGGTTTGACAAACTTAGGATTCTGTTTGGTTCTGTATAAAAATAAGTTTCATTCCACCCTTCTTGGTGATTCACCAACAAATAATTTTGAATCATTTATTCTCAACATACTTACGTAGAGATGGGCACAAGTATGTAGTTCATTAACAAAGGTTATGACAGAGAGAGACTTTTCTGGTTGAGGTTGAGACTGTGTTAGAAATAGCCCCAAGATGGCTGGAATGAGAAGGGCAAGACTTATTCCTTTTTTATATCCATACGTGCATCATTCTGCTTCGTTTTCTTTGTACATCAGAGCAGCCTGTTAATAATTGGTTTTCTTTCCTCTCACACAATGCAAGGTTATAGGTTAAGCCATTGGACTTGCCACAAAGATGTCTGATTTATGTCTCCCGAGGTAAAATGCCTTCTTCTCACATTATAACCAAGTACGAAACAGAAAGATGACAAAACAGAATTCAATGCATTTCTTCTTTGTAAGAATTCTTATTCATTTATATTTCCAAGATATCTGTCTCCACTTTAAAGAGTTTGACTACTGCAAAACGAAATGCTCCATCTGTTACCACATAGTTGTGATTCTGTATTGCTTGGAAAAAATTTATCATGTTCATAGAATCCTAGAATCAGAAAGTGGTTTGAGTTGGAAGGAACTTGTAAAAATCATCTAGTTCCAACTCTCCTTCCATGGGCAGGGACACCTTTCAAAAGATGAAGTCACTCAAAGACTCGCCCAACCTGGCCTTGAATGATGCCTTAAGACTTTTCCTTTTTATACATTTTTCATACATTCATAGCTCTGTAGACTACTGTCAGTATTTTTCCTACCCCATTAGTTAAATAGACAAATCACATTCCTAAGACCCTACCATAATCTTGCTCCTTCTGGGAAGCAAGGACATTTCGCTGTCCCATGTCTCATAAACAAAAGTACAGCTAGAAGTTAGGGGGGTCTCAGTAGGATACCGAACCCAGGGGCTAGATAACCTAATGGACTTCTTTTTAATTGGACAATATTTGATTGACATGTTAATTTGTTAAACTTATAAAAACTGTAGAAACCTGATTCCAGTTGTTCATATAGCCACGTTATGCACCTTGAAAGCTTTCAATAAAGGATATGCTTTCTATGTTACTATTCTAATACTGTTGCAAGGTTTTTCTTTCCCGTTTTAGGCAACATGAATACTTCCAGGGATGAGGCATGCACAGCTTCTCTGGGCAACCTGTTCCAGTGTCTCACCAGTCTCACAGTAAAGAATTTCTTTCTAATATCTAATCTAAATCTACCCTCTTTCAGTTTAAAACCATTCCCCCTTGTTCCTATCACTACACGCCCTTCTAAAATATCCCTCTCTAGTCTCAGACTGTTCTCATCAGTCAGGGAAGGAAGACATCTTCTTCTTTTCATATGTCACTAGAGAGTCACTACCGCATGTGATGTAATATTTCTACTATTGCTTGTGATGCAATATTTGTTCCAATATACTTTTTCAAGTTCAAAGACCGGCATATGAATACAACGGTTTGGTATGATTATACATCTACCAAGTATCATCTACCAAGTATCAACCCTACTTCACTGTTTCCACATACAAAAAGCTTTGTATATGCATATTTATACAAACACACACACACAAAAAGACTGATACAAGCATAGTATGCATATAACTTAGAAATATTCAGTATAATTGGGAGGAAAAAAGAACAAAAACATTGTAGGCTAGGGCAGCTTCAATTATTAGTTTGCAAAATACAAAAAGTACAGCTCTGTCACCTAGTTGAGCAGGGTCTTGAAGATCCCAAGGGTCAGGTTTGTTTACTGGATAGTTTCTAAGGTTTAGATTGTATTGGCAGTTTAGCAATCAGAAATGGATCCCTAACACTTTTTCCAGCATGTTTTGGACTGGAAGACTCGAACTGCTGCAAGTAATAGAGACATTTCTGCAGACCTACTTGGGAAAGTCTGTATAGCCTCTTTCTTCCATGTACCTGGCCCAGCTAAGGCTATTACTGCCTATTGATTCCTTTCATAAACAGTACATTTCGTCAAAATCATCCCCATGCATGAAATTGTTACAACACATGAGGAACATTTATTGTGCAGTCTATTATTGTCCCAGCTCAGTGAACCATCAAGAATGAAGTGAATCACTGAAGCAAAGTAAGTTGAGCTACAAAACCCTGAAATTAGTAAAGAACTGAAAGCATGTTTAGGCTGAGGGATTTTTATTTTGTCTAAAAGCCCTCTCTTTTGTGATGCTTCTAATAGGAAATAATTTTCCTGCATTTTCCTCACTTTTGCCTTATCTTCATATTTTAACTTGTAGAGTGGTGACATATTTAGGACTGTCTCCAAATTGTATTGCAGGGTGTCTGCTCTGTTTTGATGCATTCAGTGTTGCGAAACAGATTCTCTTGATTATCAGCAAAAGGTGGGGATGGGCCAGGACTTGGCTGTGTTCACTTTAGGGATTTGACTGCCATGGCAATATGGGGGCATGAGAGGATCTGGGAGGGAGAGGGATCTCCCCATGAAGTTCTCCAGGGGCAGGCACTGGCAACCAGGGCTGTCTCGCTGCCCTAGACAGAATCAGGGCATCTGGGGAGTACCAGGGCAGCCCCAGTTCCGGGAATTGTGCACCCTCATGGCGATGGGGATAGAGCAAAGCCAGTCTGGGACATGCGCTTGCTGCTGGGGCATCAGGCTGAAGGCAGAGCAAAGCAATATTTGCCACATGGCAGGGGTGGGAGCTCAGGAGGATGCTGGGCACAGAAGCTTCAGTTTGAAAGCATCTCCCACAGTAGGAGAGGGAGCCCCTCTAAGGCTCCCTAGCAGAGATATTTGGGAAAGTTAGTGAAACACCTTTCATTGCTTTCTTTCAAGGTGACCAGCAACACTCTCTCTGGTGCTGAACCCAAACTGCTGTACCCTGGGGAGGAGTGGACTCACAGGAATGACACTGACCCACATTTCTAGCAAAATTAAACCATCATGTTTTCACAAGTAGGCTGACCACAGAGCAGCTGAAATAAGAAATTCCAGATGATCAAATGAGTTTAAGATGACTGCAGCCTCTAATGGCTGCATTAAAAAAGAAAACCTTCCAAAGCAGTAAAAGTTTAAATAATATATGAACTCCACAGCATGAAATATGTAAATATATAAAACTCTATTTAGCAGCCACCATGAGCTAATTTAGTACAATTTACCATAAATCTGATAAACAAAGTCAAAAGTAATTTACAAAGGACTTGAGTGTGAACTGTAAGCCATGTATATGGATGGAACAGTAAAGAAAACTGCCTGAGGTATTAGACGTGGCTGACAGTTAAGAAAAGGATCCCGTGTGAAATGAGATAAACAGAAATAATCTCTGGCATAGTGAAAGAAGTGTTTAGAGAAGGTGGTAGGTATGCTTGCTACCCTCTGAACAAGGATGAGAGAAGCAGAAGGATTTTTCCAAGCAGACACCCACTTTCTCACTTCCAGTGCTCAAAACAATGTATGGATGCCAGGAATTTCTTATACATTGAAAACAGGAAAAAAAGTACTTATGCTGCTAGCAAAAAGCTGAGAGACAGAGTTTAAGTCCAGTGTCCCAAAGGCTGTAAGTGTAGAAGAGTAGTATAGAAACTGTGAGTGTCACAAAGAGAAGCATGTTGGAAAAAAACCCAAGTTTAAGCTATTTTGTTTAAGACAGGAAAGACAGTATCATATATGCAATATGGGGATGCACTAGATGAAATCAAAAAGCTGAAGCTGAATACAGGGCAAAAAGGCCATGCAGAACATTGTAAAAAACCCTCCATCAGTAATATCAGGAAAGAAAAAGGTAAAAATCATTCTCTGTGTGGCAATCTGAATCAAAAGCAATCAGGAAATACAAGTACTTACCAATCAGTAAAATGTGGTTGAACGGTGAAAAGAAACTTCTGGCAGGTAAATGCTTCAGCCTCATCTACAAGAACTTACTAACCTCGCATCAAACTCTTCCACCCTTCCTCAATGCTGAGCTTTGTTCTCCACTACAAATAAAGCATGACTCTTTGTAGGTCAAAATGGCAGAATGGGAATCTGAATGATTTGCGACTCTGAAACAAAGAGCACTTTATCCTAGTCACCAGTGGAAATACTGTTCAAGTAATTATGGTTGGTTACAAGGAAAATCAGGTGAAATGACATTGATCAGATTTAAATGTAAGGTTTTCAAAGTTAGATGGCTATTGTTAGTGACTTACCAGAGGTGCTTTACAGATGACATAGAAAAGCAGGCATCTCCAGAGGGTGATTTTTTCACCTATTTTAGACACCAACGTTAGAGGGGATTTATCACTCTGTGATAATGCCAATTCCTCTCCATTGAGTCAGGAAAGAAACTGTGTGATGACTGTAGACCAAAATTAATGACTTTTAGATGCTCTAAACTTAGTGAGATGAATCCTTCATTAGATTAACAAATTAAAAGAATAGGAAATTTGTCCTCCCCCTCTGCACATAAAGTGAGTTAAGGGATTAGGCAGACAATCCCTAAGTGAAAACAACAAAATCTTAAGGAAAGGTCTTCGAAAAGTGCCACTTTTCTAAAAACGACCTGAAAAATGAAGAATTTTTTTTCTTACATGTCTTTTCAAAGCTTTCTCCTTAAGTTTTTCGGGGGATTAGGAGTGTGGAGGAGGGACAGGGATCCCATTTCTCCCATGAATTTAAGATACTTTACATGGGACAGCAAAATTGTTGTTAACAATATTGCTCATTGCAGAATCTTTGGTTCTGCTTGTATAATTTAATGGTAGTACAAGAAGATGGTCTAGGTGTTTGAATACATATATTTTGGTATTTGTCTGTAAGTTGTCTGTAGTAATCTAATTTTATTATGAATTTAGGGCAAATCTGACAATGGCTTTCTCTTTTATTTACATATCTAAACAAATAAATATAAAAGCTAGAATTCAGTTCCATGCTGCAAGACTGATTGGCCCTGACTCATAAATACAGTGTTAATAAAGAACCTTATCAAGAGCAGGTCTGTACACCAGGGGCATCTAGTTGGAGCAATGCAAACCAGAGCCTTTGGGAGAGCTAATATTTAACTAATCAGTGATCCCACAGTAGAACTTATTCCCAAAAGCTTCTTTTAATTACAAGTATAGACCTAAAGTTCCTACTGGTTTTATGAAAGGAAGCATCTGTTGAAGAAAATACCTAAATAAGTGCTTTTAGTGACAGAAAATAAAAGCTGGAAAGTGACAGGATATAAGCCTTCAAATATTCTGTCTCTTATAGCAATGCTTGCTTTATTTGATGACTGATGATGTTTTCTCCACACATCTTAGGCTTATTTGGTTTATTAGCCTTTCTCACATTCAGTGAAAGACTAATAAAAAAAAAATAAATACGCTCTCGTAATAACGTGGTGTAACTTTATTTACATCTCACATTTTTGTTCACGTTGAGATGTATTTTCTCTGAATAGTCCCTAAGATTTAAAATGGGACAAACTGTTTTAAAGTACCAAACTTTTCATCCACAAATGCCAAAATGCTTTTGAAGGAGTAAAATCATTGTCGTTTTGGCTAAACTTTTCACACTGAGAGCTAATGTGACGTGTCCAGAGTCAGTAATACCATCAACAACATCAGTGGCCTCTCAATAAAAGTAAATCCACTGGGAGTAATACACTGGAGTCCAGATGAACGATTCATTGAGTGCCTTCTCTACATCAGAAATGCCAAGAGTGGCATACATGTGTCTTAAGAATACATTTGTGCGTGTGTATGAATGTTGTATAGTACAGTAATAAATATTATGCATACATAACACTAATTGCCATCTTGGAAATAATTTCAGAGAGCTATACACTGAAGCCTTGTTGTGGATCTGAGTCTCCTTTAGTGGGTTTTATTCAAACCCTTAGTGTGTGCTGCACACAGGGTTTTTTTGTAGCTTAATGTGCTAGAGTTACTGCTAAAGCTTCTTACAAAACAAAGACTCAAACCAGAAATGCCTAGGGAGAGGAACAACAGCCAGAAGGTGAGACAAAGACAGAACATGAGAAGTAATCTCAGTTGGCAGGTCCAGCCAGCCACAACAGAGTGATAGTGTGGAAATTTGTTGAGAGAGATTTTCAGGACACCGCTGTCCACACACAAAACAGGGCACATGTTATGCAGTTCAAAGCACAGCCTTCTGCATTACTGCTACTGTCAATTGCCTAGGCATGGCAGAAATAGTTTGCCCTCATATAATTTATGGTTCTATATAAATGGTAGTAAGCTGTTTTTACACACTTAAAATTGGCTGAAAGGAGAAGACTGTTCTTTTAAACATTTTCAAAATGGTAAATAAATCTAACAATCTAGTTAGTAACATAAATTATCACCATTTGTCTGACATGAGCTTTCAAGAATGAGAGGTGAGATGTTTTCACAGAAATAATTTCATTTCTTGTGTTTGACTATAAAAAGCAAAGCAAAATGAGCGAGGAGTAACAGCTGATTTACAGAAGTGAATGTCGGGCACGTGTTATTGTTCAAAATTCCAGAAAGCTGCTTCTGCACCAGGCTGGACTTGGATCTGCTTCAATTTGCAGAGGTGTATGTACTTATTCTGTGCATTTTGGCCCACTTCCTAAAGGCAATTTGGGGGCCTAAATTCATTGAAAAAAATGGAAGCTAGGTGCAAAAATACCTTTGAGAACCTAGCCTTGTCTAATTATATCCTATGAAAATTCTGAAGTTATAACCATCCTAGGGAACTGAACAATGCCAGGCAGCATTCCCAGGTAATGCAACAATTTATACTGTTAAATTTTTAAGGTAGTTGCTGGCATGATTTTATCGTGTGCTGAAGGATTCTTGGCTGCAGCTCTGAGGTTTGCATGGAAGTGGAATCATTCCCAGTATGTAGTTTGGACATACGCACCTTGTTCTGTTGTGTAAGAGTTTATTAATGGGGACATAGGATCTTTCAAAGCAGTTGTCCACAGTGTCAGAAAGTAGTCTTGCATGTTTCATAGAGGCAGTCTGAATGGCTCTGAGAGAGGTTAAAGAGCAGAGCTGAAGGCTTAGTGTTGCCTTTGAAACAAAGGAGGAACTTTCTAAGGAATGAAAAATTCACAGCATTACTAAACACAAAGCAATAAAGACAGACTCGGAAAAATGTGCATCCCATGGTAAATTTTTCGTGGCAAAATACAGATCCATTCAAATTCATTATTAGCTTACATATATTTGGATGATGACAGTGAAAGTGTATGTACCTCTCAGGAGACCACTGAAATGTGATGATATATTTTGGCAATGACAGGGTGAGGGGGAATACCACACAGTACTGTGCATGGCAAAATCTTACCTGAAAAAAATTAGTTGCACTGCTGATTCTGGTTTCTTATTGAATACTTTGTGTACAAATATTGTGATACACTGTTTAAAAAAATCTGATAATAATTCATATTTTCCATAACAAGAAAAACCCAAAACAAATATAAAATACAGATCATGCTGGTTTGATATTTTTCTCCTGGCATTTCAATCATAGCATAGATTCTGTTAAAACCTGTTCTTTACTCTTGAAATACCCTGAAAAATATACATTTTCTGTGATTTTTCTAGGGCTTTTATGGCATGTTCTTTTGTATTACTTCGATAATTTGCTGTATGTTGAACTGAAAATTAGTCTTGGACATTTGCAGTTGTTTTTACTGAGGTTGTTTAACTGGTTCATCTTTATCTTTTTTATAACATAGCAGATAGAATAAATATATGGCATGTTTATTGTCAGATTTACTTGTGTTCTTTTGTTATCTTTTAGTTGGTTGGTTGGATTTTTTTTCCCACAATAATTTTTGTTTTTATGTACTAAAGAAATAGAGGATAAAATCTTGTGTTGGATAGGTTAGAATATTTTCCATTTTGCATCCTTGGTACAGGTAGAAATTTCTAGACCAATGAAGCTGGGAAATATTCATTTCTACTGCAACATTCCCGCAATTTATTTTTTTTCCCCAGAATTTGAGAAATTAAAGGCATAAACCCACTGAATTAGTACCAGATATTTTGTTTATGTTACACCCTTGTATAGAGATAGGGCTTTTTCTGTGATAGTCCATCATAATTTCACAATGAAATATTTTACATGGATATTGTGCTTTAAAAACAGGTTTTAAAGCTCTTTGGAAAAAAACAAAAACACTGAGAGAGTAAAAAAATTAGTCTTTCTGCTTTTTCATTCAGGAAAGATCTTGCAAGACTGAGATCTCTGCCATGGAAATTCTAGGATCCTCTAAAGGCTCTTTTAAGAAAATTCTTTTACCTTTTATGATTTCAAGAGTTCCAGGTATTATTCTAATTTTTCAAAATATCTGTGTGTTTTATTATTAACTACTTAAGAACCTGTTGCATTACAAGATTGTTTTCATATGCATTTTTAACTGAAAAACATTCTTTTTAAAATTCAAATAAATTTCCTTACTTCTACAGTAATATTCTTTCAGTGACTAGACTGACATTTCCCCAAAACCAATACATTTTTGGAAAGTTTGTTAAATTCTTTTCGATAAGGGTGTTTAAACATGAAAGGTATCATGGTTTTCCTTCTCTTTTAGTGTGTTTTCTTTTCAAAGATATTCACAGAACATATATTTTTCTTCAAAAGGATTGCTTTTGTTGTGATTGATAAGGAAATGGTTCTCTTTCCCTAGCCATTCACAGTGTTTTAAGACCATTTTGACAGAGCACATGAAACGCTACAACAGGTCAAAGATTTCCATGACACAACCCCTTTCGTGCTCAGGTGCTTAAAAAAGCCTACTTTCATGGTAAGTATACAGGTAAAATTAGGTTTCACTGTGAACTGAAGTGATGACACCTCTGTATGCTGCTCTGCACCCTGTGATTTCTGTTCTTATTTGGTTCCAGTCATTTTATCTTCTATATAGATACAAAATGTATTTATGAGGAAGGAGTTTATCCCTTTGTGATAACTGGCTTTGCAGACTGTTTTCTCCAATTGCTGTTGTAGAAATCTGTTAGCTTGTCCACCACTTATATGGTGGCCTTTTTGACAAATTTTCCATTGTCTTCTATCTTTTGTCAAGAATAAGAAGCAATATAGGATGCCAATGTTTAAAAAAAATTAATTCTTTTATGTCCAGTTGCTGTTCTCCAGATTCCAGGAAAAGACATTTAAATTTCTGTGTTTAATGTGGTGATGACCCAGGAGCTTGGTGAGCCTGGCAGCCTTGGCAGGCATCCTTGACAGCTTGTCAAGCCTGAGGCTACTGCATGTTGTCTTTCCTCTCAATAATTAATAATTAATTAGAATCCATGTTTTTTTAATGATGGACTGATTTAAATGTACTGGTTTTGGGGGGTAGTATTTTTTTAAACATTCATTTTTTGAAAACAAGAGAGACAAGTAAGAGAAATGATGTACATTCCTTCAAACAAGTCAAACAAAATCACTGGAGGAATAAAGGCCTACCATACACATACATTTATCTAAATATATAGAGATGCATTTGCACACAATGAATCTAGTCCCTGCTGGCCAAACACAAGTGACTAAACACCTTTTTGCAAGCCCAGAAAATCAAACACAGCCTGAAGCACCTCATTTAGAGATTTACCATGCACACAAAGCACAAATCCCAAAGCTGTATTTTTTTGTCTTAATCAGTTGGTATGTTCTGTGGAAATGTAGAAAAATTATGGCCTTAATTTTCGAAGACACAAGGAGCCACAGAACAGACAAAGGATAAGAAAAGGATGCCATTGTTAATTGATGTGAATCCAGTTTTCTCCTGTTATACTTAATTTCCATGTCTATTATATATTACATATCATATGTTGCATATCATATATTACACATTACATGTTATGTACTAGATACTGTATATTGTATGCCATATACTCTATTTTATGACTATTTCTATTTTGTACAGATCCCCCCCGTTTCATTTAGCCTTTTGTTCTCTTTTTGCAGAGGCTCAGGTTCAGTGAAGACTCCTGATGTTGCTGAACTAGAGGAAGAAGTCCACAACTGCCTTTTGAAGTGCAATCTCCAGCCTTAAATTGAACATCTGTTCTTCCACAGCCAGTGCCTAAGGAACACCTCTCAGAAAAAGAAGCGAGTCCAAATATCCCAACAGGTTTGAGGTCCCTTCCTTTGTAGATACTAGATGCTTTGTTACCAAAACCTGTCTCCCTATACTCAGGACTCAGAAACTGATCCTACATAGGAGTATCTGCATATTTCACCAAGACACAATGTCAGCTTGGTTTCCAGGAACTGTTCATCCACAGAGAAACAGAGGTTTTTATGGGATGTTGTTGTTCTCTTGTATGTAGGTGATAAAATACCAACAGAGAAGAAGTGATTTCATGCTATGCATGACAGCTCCATACCCAGCTGCAGTCCTTGTTATACTAAGCCTCCCTGAGTGAAATCGTATTTAGTCTAATAATTGCAATTTTTTTCTGCTATTCTTGAGGGAAAAAAAAAAATTATCAGTATTAATCCATATATTTATTAACTTTCAGACACCAGTACTTTTTTTGTAACTATTTAACATTTGTGAAAGTTCTGTTTAACTAATATTACTAAATAACACTATATATATACACATCATCTTCCACACCTTCAGGCTTGACAGCAGCATAAGCAGTATCCACCTAAGAGGTGATCCAACAACACAGGCATTTCCACACACTTATACTCTGTAACTTGAGAATAACTGTATTAATCATAAGGGAATATTCTAACAGAATATTTCAACATGGGAGTATCACGGCTGGAATGCTGGAGATGCAGAAAGAAAGAGCCAGAGCCAGCTGTGTTCAAGTTCAGAGGAAAGGAAGGAAGGGGGAAGACCCACCTTCTTTAATTCTTATATACACTTTTAGAAATCACTGTTCATTGGAGGAAATCAGTTATTCCTCCTTTAACTACAGTGGTCAAGAGAAATGTCCATCAAAGATCTGTGTCCATGGGAAAGGAATGCAATAACAAGATAATTCTACAATAACATAGCTATGTTTACAGAACAATAGCCTTGAAACTAGCTAGTATGAAACTAGCTATTTTTGACAGGGGAAAGTAAGGCAACATGGGAGTAGAAGTGTTGCCTTTTAAGTTTTTTTTTGTTCTTCTCTTACTATTACTAGGTGGTAAACTTCACCAGGTTGTGATAGTGTAGAAGTTGTGATCTCTTAGTTCTTTGTAGAGGCATCCTAGAAAAAGGAAAATGTATCTACACACGAGTATTATCTAGATTTTCTCATTATCTGAATTCAGTTGCTGAACCTGAATTCTTTTTGGAGACAAACACCAGTGGGTGGCTTGGGGTTTCTGAGGCAAGTTAATTACTTGTAGGACCACTCTAGCTTATTTGACATTTCACGTGGAAATTAATCTGAAGATCAATCCAAACTGTGGTGTTATTTCCTCTTATAAGAAGCTTACGTGTTAGTTTCCAACATCTTACTGCAGTCATTATTTGTGAAATGGTGATACAACAGTGAGAATCATAGATACCATTTTCTGACAAAAAGTGGGAACAGGTCTTGACAGTTTGACTGCCTTATTTCTGTCCAAAGCCAATAGTGACTGTGCCAGTGTTGTTCTGGACAGTTGCTTTTATCAATCTGTTCAAAAAACTTCCAGTGTGGTGGATCAGACAGTGACTCTAGATGATCTATTTGACTGCTTCACTATTCTTACTGTTAGGAGAGATCTCTGTTTATGAGTGTGCAACCTAAATCTGCCTTTCACATAATTCCTTAACTTGATGTCACAAAGCTTCTCAGAGAAAAATGCTTTCCTACATCTTTAGCCAATGTTATGCAGAATTTCTTGGAAAATGGTGGGATATTATTTAAAAAAAGCAACATAGTGCCTGCATTTGTACGTGTGCTGGAGTCTGTAATATGAGGATTATGTAACTGCATACATGATGATCTTGGGCAGATTCTATGTATTATACTATATGCATAATCCATTTCAATGCAAAATAATAATAAAGTAAACACAGATTTTATAGCCCAAGGGGTAAGTAGTATCTGGCAGATTCATTAATTGAACAGTAACCCAGGAGGAAATGTATTCTAGTGGAACACTCCCTTTCCAGTTGATCATATTTAGTTAAGACGACTGGCAGAAGTTTGTAATTCACTCAGGTGCTGCTTTGGGCAGGGTCTGTGTTACTTAATCTAATAGCTCTTTTTCAGCTTTGATGTTGATAAAGGCCCCTGAAACTCATCTTCCTTAATTGTATTATAATAGAAAGAGTGCCCTAGGGACAATAGCAAGGAAGGAACCCCAAAAGACTGAAATCATGTGCTACAATTGGAATGTGTTCGGCTATGTGATAAAAGCTCATCTGTACACCCACTGAGAGAGAGACAATGGCAGGTGGAGGAAACCTGAAAAATACCCTTCCAGGTTACTCCCAGGTCCATCACAGGAGCCGGCAGCCTATCAAAAAACCCCACGTTTCTACAGAGGATCACAGGTGTTCAAAGGCAGATGTGGGAAATCCAAACCGAAAACTCAGAGGAACAGAGATGTCTGGGCTCTTCCCAGGGTGAACCTCAGGAGACCCTCAAACCCATTGTCCAGGGGAGAAATCCATCTACATGTGTGAACAGAATACCTTTTGGACTGAGGGAGGTCACTGCCTAAAAGTATGGGACACATTTTGGAATACAGGGGAAGAACATTTTGGGATCACACAGGACTTCTTATGGGATGTTTGGAGGAGAAGAAAAAGGTAGGAAGAGGGGTGGATCTAGTAAATTTGAGGAGGAACAAGCTCTAGAAAATAGAGGGATGAGGGGACAAATGTTTTGTCAAATGAAAATAATTTACAGGTCAGTAAACTCATCTGCATGGGATCAGTGCAGTCTGCACAATCTTCTTATTAAACTCCATTTCTAACTCATTTTCTGGGTGAGGGACTCTCTGTTTGATGCATGTGTGTGGATGGTTTCTGAGTGCCAGCAAGGCACAGCTCACAGGGTCCTGTGAATACGGTAACTGGAGCAAGTATGGATGAGTGCTAGGATAGTGGGTTCAATTTGGCCAGCAGTTGAATTTCCACCCTATAATCTCTCACTCTCCCACAGGATGGGGAGAAAGTGGAAGGAAGGTGAAAAGACTTATGGACAGAAATAATGAAAATTTAACAAGGAAAGCAAAAGATGTGTATGCAAACAAAACTAGAGGAATAAATTCACTGCTTCCCATCAGCAGGCGTGTGTCCAACCAGTTCCTGGAGGGCAGGGCCTCAGAATACCTATCGGTTACTTGGGAAGTACCTCAGTTACTTCTTCCTTCTTTCTTTGTGCTTTTTATTGCTGAACATGGTGTCATATGGTACGGAGTATCTGTCTGGTTGGTTTGGGCCAGCTGTCCTAGTATTGTCCCTATGCAATATTTAACATTTTTGGTCTCTCTCCGACCAATAGAAATGTACTTCTGTTTTTAAATATAGGTCTGGTATTTCAGAATTAATACAAGGTAAAGTGGGAATAGACTTCCCATAGAAGACACTGTCCCCAGACTAAATTTTTAGAAAAGTAAGGATGGAGGACATCTGATGCTTCATTTGGCTTTTTCCCCTCTCTTCTTCTAAATACATGGCTGAATTCAGTAGAAAGGGGAAGGAAAGAAGAGAGTTCTGCTCCACCATTCTGAAACCTGAGGGATTTCCACACTCTCCACCTTTGTAAAACAAAACTTCACCGGCTGATGTAGTGTGTCTGTAATTAACGTACAAATGAGACAAAACAAAGGTCTCATTAAAATCGTGGAAAGGCCCATCTTTACAGAAAAAAAACCAAAACAATAAACAAAACCAAACAAAACAGGCATAAGGCTTTGGTGACAACAGTGAGCCAGCACTTGGCAGATCAGCATGTCAGTAGCAACAAACTAGCAGGTGCAATATTAATAAAAGACAGAAGAGGACCCAGAGCTCTGTGTGTCATGCCATCCATTCTCTGGATTGTGCTGGATATTGATCATAAATAAATAATTGTTCCATTCTGCTGTTGATTAAGATGTTAGTAAAAATACGAAGTTACAGGAGCAGAATCTGAAACCATAGCATGACTATGAAAAATCCATAAAAAGGGGTCAAAACATTTTCCCTCCTGCTTAGTCCTTCTTAGATTAATATAACCTTCTTGTCACATGGAATTTCAAAAAGATAACTTGTCTGAAATATGGTATTCTGGTTTTCCATCTGCAAGTGACAAATAATTTTTCTTGAGCATTTGTATTATATTGTATATACATTTGTTTTCACTTTCTGTAGTATTAGACCAAACATGTACAGCAAAGTTTATATAAATCATATATAAGCTTACTTATATAAAAATTTAAAGAAGGTAAAAATCACTTTCTTTCTCAGTATTGAGTCTCTGGGCCAGACTTACTGTGCACTTCCTTTTGCAACTAATAAAAAATTAGAAGATTTTTTTGTTGTACTGAAGTACTTTCTCTCTCTCAAGCTCCAGAATGTCTTCTCTACAATTAAAATTCCTATGGTCTTTATTTCTATGAACAAATTGCGGATTGTTCCTCTTAAAGTGTATTCATAGGTTTAGCATGAAACTGTGGAGCATTATACTGAAACCAGCTGGGTGTTATTTGAGGTGATAACATCCAGCTGAGAGGTGGCAGTAAGTAGCTGGTAGGCAGTGACATCTTAAAACAACAGCCCTTTCTGCAATAACACTGGAGTAGAGGTTCACTTTGCTGACTTTCACCATGAATTATCAGCTCTTGTTTAGAGAAGCACCTTCATGGTTAAAGAAGTTTTGTGTATAAACTGACTTGTGCTTGCTCACTTGGCACATGGCTCACTTTCAGTGTTGTTTTTCACTGTTTAAATGCTTAACATAAAAGTTAGCTATTGCAACAGCTATATTTTAAATTCCTAACTCATTATTCCTTCGTATAGGGAATATTTATAATCTGTTATGGAAAAATAATTCCTAATGCAGCAATTAAATACATGAACTTAGATAAAATAAGCATATTGTGAAGAAATTAATAAAAATTGCTTTTATTTTGAAATAAATAACATATTGACAAGCAAATTAAATGGGGGGGGGGAAGGCTTTCTGGATAAGCATTCATTCATAAAGAGCCTATGAGCAGAGCATCTGAATGCTCATGTAATAAGGAAACAAACAGACAAAAAAGGAAAATCACAGGAATTCACATTGTACTTAATATACAAATTGAAATGTAAACTTCTCAACATTGTGTAGGGAACCCAGATCTTTTCCCAAACAAAAATGAAAGACATTTTTGTGCTCTTTTGACTAAGGCAAAAAGACAAAAAACAATCAAACAAAAACCCTCTAAGTCTTCCTTGAAGAGAGTAAAAGGATGATACTTTCCTGGAAAAAAAGCCCATAAATTTGAAGCTTCTTTTTGGAGGGGGGAAGGGTGGGCTTATTTTTGCTTTTCTAAAACTTTTCAAGAAAATTCTATTTCACTAAAACCATGAAAAGCTAAAGGATGCTTTAAAATTTAATATTATAATTTATTTCCTTTAATAAAAATTGTTTTCTCTGTATCCAGTAGAGTAAGAAAAGGCAAAAAAGAGGTTGCACTGCAATGTCTTCTTGATCTCACTTTTCTGTTCTCATCATGATGACATTGCGCTTCATCTCATCTCTCTAAGACTTTGAGCACTTTCCTCTGATTTCAGTACTCCTCAGCTGCTTCCAAACAAAAGGCCGAGACTGTGGATGGAGTTTGAGGTGAGGAACAGAAACTGTGGTCTAATCCCCAAGTTGCTTTGTCACATGAGCTAGTAGAGTGTATTTCTGGGGCATGGTTACCCTTTTTCTCCTTTGCCAAAGGGGATGGCTGGGATTTGAGATCTGCCTAGCAGCAATCAGTGAATTACAAAACAGTGACTGCATTGCTGGGTGAGAGATAAAAGGAGCTTGGTTGTGAGCACAGGAAAGAAAAGGAACTATTACAAGCAGCCTTCAAGGAAATTGAGCTTTGAAAACATGAAAACACTAAATGAATCACATAATTACCTGGGGAAAGAGGAAGCAAAAAATCATGGAATAAATGGATCCAACAAAGAAGGAAGATTTTAGATGTGTTTATTTATTTATGTACGTGTGCTTTCCTTAGCATCTGTGAAAGGTCTCAGTAGGACATGGAAAGAGATAGGATAAACTGGGATTCAGCTGAAATACTAACTGGAATTTAGACAAAACACTTAAACAAATGTATTGTGGGATATCATTGATTGTTCTAATGTTCCTTAATGGCTTTATTAGATTTTTAATTTGGACATTTTATAGTAATAAAGATGACAAATTTTTTTTGTATTTTTCAGGAAAAGAGGATGTCTTCTCCAGTAAGTGTTGACATCTCAATTTATCTATCTTGACAATGCCACAAAAAAGAAAAAAGGAAAAACAAATAAAAAAACCAAACCAAAACAAAAACAAACAAACAAAAAAACAAAAACAAAAACAAAAACAATCCCAAACCAATAACAGACATTAAGCAGCAATCCTTGAAATCAAAGTAGGCTTGAGGCAATCGCAATGACTGAAAAATTTACATGAAAGCCAACAATTTTTGTATTCGTTTACAACATTCTTCCCCTACTACATCCATTTTAAACTTAAAACGAGTAACAGTTGTTATGAACACGTTCTTCTTATCCCATAATCTATCTTTGATAATAAGAATTTTTGAGCTTCATAATGTTTCAACCATAAATTAATTAATTGGTCTTTTGTGATATATATCATCCTTGATTCAAAGCTTTATTTTTTGAGCCACATACTAAATTTACTCCAGAAGATATTATTTGTATGGCCTGCAGATATTCTACTTTATAGAACAATTTTAATACGAATTTACTAAAAACTTCACTGTTGTTTGGGGGCTTTTTGTGCTTGAAGATGTGATATGAATTATCAAATAAAAGACATTATCAACAGTGAAATCAAATGGGTAAAACTGTAGGTCTTTTTCTCTGGAAAAATCCTGTGCTATGTCTCTACGATTGGCATTTTCATTCTTACAGTCCTTTGAGCAAGTCTATAATGCAGGGGGCAGAAATTTTGCTATGACAAAATATATGTTCTACAAAAAAATGCAATTAATTTTATGTCATGGTTGATCAAATGCATTAATTAACATAACCAACCCCCCAAAACTGAGGGAAAACTTTCCCATCAGCATGGAAGACAGAAGGCAAAATACCTCTTTCTAATTTTTCTGACTCATATTCAGATTATTCACCATTAAATACAGTGTAAAAAAAAATCCAAACTATAAAGAAACATATTATCTTTGCTAATAAGGAAAATAAGAAATTTAGATCTTGTAAATAGGAAAAAGGAAACATTTTATGAGAATGATTTTCGAACTATCTCAGAAATCAGTCCACATTAAGTCATGGTCAGATCATGTTATTTCTCTATAAACAGTATTTGTGCAGGGAATAAAAGGGAGAAAATAAAACTTAAAACATTATAGTACTGATATGACTGGATGAATGGTATTCACATCTCGGGTGTGAACATTTTGAGTCATAGCTTTTGCCTAAGTGTCATTGTAGTTAGTGGAGATTTAATTTTTGTAACAAGTACTAAATACTTGATTGTGTCCGCTCAGCATAGCACACAATGTGACTTCCTATGCAGTGTCCAGATGATGCACTGGGACTTGAGTCTTCTGTATATTTTGTGTCAGCTGTGGCAGCTATTATGACAGATCATGACTGTGACAGCCTAGGGTAGTCAAATATGACTAGACAATTCATTTTATCTGTAGGTACCTGTTATCTTGATGCAAATCTCAACCTAAGATTTCAGGTTTTAAGAGAAATACTCAACATTGGTACCATATTGACAAATAATATGGCAACATAAACGTGTCCTATGTATATGTCTCTTATATAGATATGCCACGCCTCTAAGCTGGAGGGAGGGAGTGGGCACCCATCCTTTAAATATGATGCTTTAAACGAAGCGTATGATAAATATTTTTTTAAATGCTGCTTAAAAAAGAAGTCCACCTATTATGTTTTCACTAATTTACCATTCTGAAAATATCTGTAGCAGATTTACAAATTTCACACACCTGTACAAACAAAATGGTAACCCTACATACACGTATCTACTTTATTTATTCTCTTCTGCTTCCTCACCTCATACCCACAATCTCAACAGAATAACAGCCTATTAATAAAACCAAAGACTAGTAAAAATCTAGTAACTAAATTCCTATTTTTCAGTTGTTTTGCAATCAGTAATATGTTTAACTTATTCTGTAGTACCTATGGGGAAAGCAATCCAATGGTTGAAATACTCTTTTTTCTCAGCTGGAAAAATTGCAATGTGCATTGCATACAACCCATTGGAAAATAGGATTCCAGCTGATATCTGGAAAAGATGCCCCAATAATTAAATTATTAAATTGTTCACCATTAGGTGTACTCAACTCATAATGCCAGTGAGGATGTCATTGTAAATGCCAGTGGGTGGCAAATACTACAAGACATTTGTCTACAAGTAAGTCCTGGGAGGCAAATCATACTTGGTCAGATGAACAATACAAGGAGAAATGTGTGAAAAGGTTTCTAAGCGGCAAGGCTATTAGAAATGTTCTTTGTGCCACATTTGCAAACAACTACCAAATTATTAGGAACCGGAAAAACCATTGAAATAACATAAAGGGGACAGCTGAGTTCCATCTAAAGAAAATAAGATTCAAACCTAAAATAAATGTTATCAGGAAGTTTTAAACTAAAGAGTGAGGAAAATCCAACAGGTGTATGAGGGTGAAGTAATAAAATCTCTGCAGAATTACAAACCCTTACAGAAGGCAATAATGTTGAGGAAGATAATAGATATGAGCAATCTCTATAAATAAGATTCTATTGAAACAAAGCATATAAAAAATGATAACCGGAATGGGGCCAAATATATGTGATTCTATATGGATTACAGAAATGTAAAGAATTTGCTAGCCAAGATCAAAGTCCTGACTTTAAATAAGAGTATTGTGATACTAGGGATTGAAGAATATGATGGAAGTTGCATAAGCAGAGCAGCACTGTACCTTAGATACTAGAAGACAATTTACATTAGGAATGGCAGGAGCTGCATGTGTGGAAGAGTGGCACTGTATGTTAAAAAAAAGATCAGATTGAAATATGGAAATACACAGTGAAAAAGAAATACTCACAAGGAACATAAAATTTATTTGAATCAAAATCCTGAGCCCAAATAGAATAATACAGCATTAAGGTTGTACTATCAGTATCTTGGAACACTTAGACATGAAATACTGGGGAAAAACATTTTTGCAGGTGTAAGTAATGACTGCTGTGTGTCCTAAATTTCCTTAATACAGTCAAATAGCATGCCTTTTTGCTACCAGATTATTTCTCTATAGAATTCCAGGAAGCTTTCAGGAAAGATTTTCTAAAAAGTCACTACTATGTTTCATAGTAACAAAAGGAAGTTGCACAGATGGATTAATAACTGCATAACAAAAAAAAAAAGAAACAAAGGACTAGATATATCATCTAGTCTGCTCGATTCAAGTATAGGAGAATAAACAATGAAATTTCAGAGTAATTTCCTCAAAGACTTCTGTTGTGCAATGTATTCAATTGATGAATAGTTAGATCATAAAGCTTACTGATGATGTGTGATTACTGAGAGTTGCAGAAAGGATCTTGCACTGCTAAGTGTCTGCTAAATATAATGGCAGACAAAATTTGGGGCTGAGAGGTGAAAACTGTACATATGAAAAACACCAGAAACTGCATGTACACAATTATTTGCAGTCATTGCATTTCGCTTTATTAACAAAACAAGAAAACCGAAAAAACTCAACCCAAAACATATCAGCTTGAAGCTGAGAAATGATTAAAAATACAATTAGAATCATTAGGAAGGGAACAAAACAGAAGTCATATGTAAATCTAAATGGATTCACATTTTGTCTACCAATTATAATAAAGACTTTCCTGCCTCAAAAAAAGATAGAGAGGAACAAAAATAGTGCAGGGAGAAAACACAAGATGTTCCTAATTACAGAAGGGCTTACATGTGAAGAGGGATTGAATACACTAGAATTCTCCAATATAGAAAAAAGGAAGACAGATGGGATTTTTATATGTGTCTGTTAAAAAAAAAAAAAAAAAGAAAAGAAAAAGAAAGCCCTAGAGACTAAAGAGGTGTTGCTTTAAAAGAAAAACTAAAAAACTTTGAACTTTTTGAGTTAAAATAACCAACCACACAATGACAAAAAAAAAAGTTTTAATTTGTTTTCTTTTTAAAAAGGGTACTTTATATTCACTTTTCATGCCTTAAGGACACCAGCAGACTTCGTAACCTCTTTCACTGACTAAGATTTTGGCTGTCTGTAGTCCAGATCAGCTCCAGCACAGTGCCACTGCAGTCTTGGGTCAGACTGCTGGGAAGAGAGTTGTGTGTGAAGCACTAATTGCAACCCCCTGTCCTTTATTTCAGAATTGGTTTTAAGTTCACAGCCTCACCCTTGCCAGTTTTTTATTGTAAGTGTACCTATGCCTGGCTACATGTCTTTTTAACGCTGACCTTCTAACTTGACTGACTTCCTTAATTCTTGCCCTGCTTTAACAGAGTTTGGGCTTCCTCTTCAGTGTGGGTTTGTTGAAACTGGTTATGGCCACTGTTTCTGAGCAGCCTGTTTAGGTACACTGGGATTACCCCCTATATGGGGCCACTGCCTCTGCTTGCTTTGCTATCCTGCTCAGCTCTCAGACTGCACACAGAAAAATTATATCACAAGATACTGTGGAGGGCAGAAAAAGACCTATGCCCTGCTCCTCTGCTTATGACAGAGGGTTAATTTTTATACTACTTTGTATAAACATTGGAATGCTTTCTGTAGAGGGCTGGACCACTGTCATGGCCAAGGTCTACAAACCCTTGCATAGGGGGTAAATACTCTCTATTTATTCTTTCTGTTGATACATTTGGTTCTGGTAAAAGGCGATTGCTTGATCTGTCTATCTACACACACACTCACACTCACACACACACACACACATATATGCATACAAATACATAAGTACAGGTACAATATCAATTGTGGTTATTCTCAATTACAGTGCTGTACTGCTTGATGCCATTTAGGGAAGTTCTACAACTTTCATGCTTTTTGCCATATGACTTCACCCAGACTCTTCTATGTTCTAATGCAGTTTAATAAAACAGAAACTTGTTCTGAGTAGGAAGATAACCATAAACTGTTTTTAAATAGATCTTCAGTAACCCTAACAAAGAAATAATTAAAAAAACCCCACACAAACTAAAACAGATAAAAGCACTCTAAGTGATCATTTTGTTGGGGAGAAATGGTTGGGATTTTGGAGCAAAATATTGAACTCTGGGAACAAACGCAAACAAGTTAGGGAGAAATACACACATCCATTTTGGTAACTAACTACAAGTTTGTCAACAGGAAATTCATATACTGTGATATCCAATGTCTTATACAGACTTGAACTCAATTTATTGCATCTTATCTGAAATCTTTAAGTGATACATTATTGGACCTTCTGGAGAAAATCTCTCTTTCAGCAAGTAGAAGTTTACACATGAAAACCTTTTTTTCCCTGAAATTGTTGCAAATCAAAAATCATTTTAAAATGTTTAATTTTCTTAATTCAATCTTTTCCAAAACAAGCAAATCAGCACTACTTGACTGATTTTTTTTGACTAGTTGTAGGGGTGTTTTAAAAAAGATAAGTTTTTAGACCCTTAAGGTATAAATAAATAAATAAATACAATTTCCATAAATTTGAGAGCAAGCAATAAATGTTACAATCATACAGCATAGTCACACAGTGCTGCACTCACCATTAAGAATATTCTTCAATGTGTAATTTTTAGTGTCAGCAATTGTTAAAGAGTAACCTTAACCTCTTCTAATTTTAGGTTTTTTAAAAATCCCAAATGACAACAAATCATATGTTACTACGCTGTATCAAGGGGTAGTCCTTGTATTTTTAAAAAATGCCTGTTCGTTAGTTTTTAAACAAACATCTGTCCAGACAAGTGGGCTAACAGTAGTATAGTAATGATATCTCTGTGGAAAGCATGACTTCGTGAGATTTTGCGAAAGATGAAACTTTCTCATATAGAGTATTTCTGTGGGAGAGAGTTGTTGAGTTGTTTAAAAAAATCTACCTACATGTTTTAACTGAAAAATGACGGTTTCACATTGCTGTTGATAGACTAACACAGAGGTTAATATTGAGAGCTGCCTATATACATGGCCTTCATTAACACCATATAATTATACTGAGATTTCTTGAGCTTGACTTGTCAGATACTATCTTATCTAGATGAATGGTTTTTCTTGCTTTGAATGCCTGAATGAATCTGAGAGTCATTTGGCACTTTGCAGCCTACATTATGACATGTTATCAGCCAAATAGTGCAAAGAAAAAAATTAATTATTTCAAAGAAGAAATACATGATTGAAATATTTTAAAATGTAACAATAGCTGTGTTGGCTCTAAGGAGAGAAAAAAATTACAAAGCGGAGACAAGTCCAGTGAAGAAGAACGTCTTTCTTCAGAAACTTGCAACAAGGTTACCTATCAGTGAACACAGCTGTCAACTATCAATCCCCTGCTGAAACATTATTTAGAGAAGGAAAGTTAAAGTAATTCATGAAATGTTTCATTGTTCTCATCCCCATAAATTAATTCAACCACTTTTGCTGTTATTGTCATTGTCTTCAGGGTGTTTCTTGACATACTTTCTTTCAAGGGTAGTCAGAAGACAAATTGCATATTGAGATAAAATGCTGGAATGTTATCTTTTTTTTCCTATTTCACTTTAATTTCACCCTCATTCTGTGCCTATGTCATTCACTCGGTTACCTGGTTTTGGACAGTCTTAGCACATCACAGAAATGCAAATGTTGTTTTGTAAGAAAACTTTTTTTTGTAAAAAAGACTTACAGGAATTTGGCCACCATTTATAGCAGAATTATATTTAAATCTAGTTTAGCAATAATGGGATAAGTGGCTGCCGTTATGTAGAAAGACACATAACAGAAATATGAAGGATTCATGTGGTGATTTGTTCCAGGCACCTTGTAAAAATATTACTGCCCTTTAAACTATTCTATACATAAAGCACAGATTGTGTTAGATTTTTTTTCAGCAACTGTACTTATCTCAGTGAATCACGGACTCACAGAATGGATGGGGTTGGAAGGGATCTCTGGAGATGATCTAGTCCAGCCCCACTACTGAAGCAGGTTCACCCAGGGCAAGTTGCACAGGATCACAACCAGGTGGGCTTTGAACATTTCTAAAGAAGGCTACTTATCATTCATGCAGTTACATCTCTTAATGTTTTTATACCAATGTAGCTTATTATTTTTCTCTGCTTGACATTAATGGAGACTAAAGTGTAACGTTAATTAAAAACACAATAGCTCCTCCTAAACAGCTCTTTACCTGACCATCCTGATTGCCGCTAAAACAAGAAAATACAATGATTAATAAATTTTCTTTTTCTGTGAGTGCAGGTGATTTGGTCTCTGAATCTGAATTTTAAAGAACTTGCATACTACAGTGAACAGTTAGGTTTCTTCCAGGCTTGTGGTCGACTTCTAGACGAAATCAGAGAAAAGTCTTCTTAGGGAAAAATAAAACAAAGAACAACAACAACAACAACAACAAAAAACCACAAAAAAACCACAAAAAACCCCAAAACACAACAAAAGAACCACAGAAAAATGAAGCAAAACCAGAAAAACATCCCAAAACCCAAAATAACAAAACCACAAAAACTGTATGTGTTTCCACAATGAATTGATGGGGAGCAATCACAGTAAGCTAAAATAAATATTTCTACTATCTGATATTGGTGCTTACAAATCTTTAGAAACAGTTAAATTAGCAAACTTTGAAGTATGGACAATATCAACTTTTACTTTTATTCCATGTACAAAGAATGTGATGAAATATCTCTCCATATCTTCTCTCAGTCTTCATTGAATGTCATCTTCTTAGGACAGGGACTGTTATATCCTGTCTTACCAGGAAGTCTAGCTCAAAAGGAGAAAAAAGCATCTGTTGAGAATTCTAAGTGCTACAACAATATAAATTATGCAGATATTTTATGGCATTAAAACCTCAAATGATGAACAAATATATATTTTTATGCTAGCACATTGCAACGTGTCCCCAATACAAACTTGCCCATATAAAATTATTTTACAAACTTATAACTGCAGTTAAAATAATCACAAATGCTTTTTGATAGTCTATCATCATTCAGTTATTTCAAAATTGAAAATAACATAGATGCTTCCTACCTCTATTATTTAGCCCCTAGGTTAATTGCCTGTGAATGATAGACTAAGCCTCTAGACCTTATCCTCTAGAGAGGATACTGATGCCCTTTTGTCCTTTAATTTAATGCAGTGTTTCTTTTGGTTTTAAAGGAACAAATACTACAACAAAAAATAATCTATTAAATTTTGTGTCCCTTAAAATCGTGTTAATCCTCACAACTCTGTGGAAAGTTAAACTAATTATCAAAGAGAAACACTGAAAATGTTGTTTGGACCTTTTCTCTCTATTTCCCCATCCCCAATAATAATCTTTGTCCACTGTAGTTTCTGTCTCTCTTTTCATTTCTTCAGACCTTTTAACTTAGACCAAATTACTAAACTTACATCTTTTCCTCATTTTTTAGACTTTTTGCAAAGTGACTTTAAAATATTATTGAAAATTTATTTTGTTGTTATAAAGTATGCTTACACTACAGGAAGAAATCTATATTATAAACCAAACTGTTGAAGGAGGTGACAGATATTTTGAGTCCTAAACTGCATTTTGTAGCAATGCAGTGTGAGACTTCTAACAGAAATCATGGATTAACCTATAGCAAAGCCACTGTAAGCAATTACCATTTTCCACATGCACCAGATAAATACTGTTTTCATACTCATCAATGTTGCTTTCAAGTTATTGCTGTCTCTTGTTTTCCCTGATTGCTGTACTAGCAGACTGATGACTGACAGTGAATGACTGCAGTCAGCACTGGCAACCAGCAAAGATCTTTGTAGAGGTATAATATTCAATGTGGGGATAAACTAGAATAAAATGCTTGAAACAGGTCCTTGCACCAGCAAATAGCTTCTTTTCTACTCTATAATCCAATTCAGGCATTTAATCAGATTATTTCTATATTATATTTAGATTAGCTAAATCTGGATAGATAGATTTTTTAAGATTTGGACAACTTCCAGGCATTAAATGCAAATTTCCTTAATCTCTCAATATTATAAAAAGTGTATTCAGTTTGGGACTCTACTATGTAAACACACTTTTTGATGCATGGTTAAGATGGTTTTATGATTCAGTAACACTGAAACAGGCAAATTAATAGGACCTTTAGAGATTTGTTAATCAAACTTTTGAGTTGTGCATAGTTAATAGTCCTTAGCAATACTTGACATCTAAAGTATATAACACTTTACAAACATTGAATAATTGCTGTCTCAATTTCTTCAGGTGCTAGGAAAATAATTTTAGCATTAATGTACAGACAAGTAAACTGAGGCAAAGGCAACTGTGCACTTTTGGAATAGCCTACTGATTGGAAAGAGATAACATCACTATCCACAGTGCAGTGTTCTGGGAATTTACAAAATATGCTAAGGAGACATTGGCGAGGTAATACTATTCTACCATTTTTCACAGTATGCAATGTAATGGTGTAATAATATCTGTTATTGAAATGTCTGTATATAAGTTGTAAGAATGAATTGCTCACCAATAATTTCTGCTACCAGTGAAGAGATACAGTCTGAAAATGAGATCGCATTCATCTACTTTGGAAGAAGGATTTTAAAGTATGCATTGTAAAACTAGAAAGTCAAAATTAAACAGACAGATGAAAATGAGAACTGTAACAATTTTGTATAAATGGTAGAGAACTAATAGCTCTGGAAGTCTATGTCATTGCTGGGGCAAGGTTTATTGGTTCTTTTGATAGTGGGATTTTTTTAGAAATCTTTGAAAAGACAAAATAATGTGTACAAATTATTGGCTAAAGCCAAAATTCAGAGAACTATTACAATAAAGCTCTTTGTACATATTAATAATTCCACTGATATTGACTGGATCGCTCACATAACTAACGGTAATCTAAATATGTAAATTTTCAGGACTAATGCATGGGTTTATGCTATCCTGGAATTTATAAGAAAAATATTCTGTTGGATACATCAAGTTTTTGTTGACATTTTTTGGTGGTTTTTGTTTGTTTGTTTGTTTGTTTTTATATTTATTTGCTTATTTTATTTGTTTATTATCTTATTTTCTTATTTCCCTTTATTTTATTTTAGATGCAAATTATTGTATTGGAAAGAAATTTCCAAGAAATAATGATGGAATTACAAAAAAAAAAAAAAAAAGGATTTTTCTAACATTCATTTTTGTGACAAACTTATCCCGAAGAACTCTCTCTGATTCAGCTGATAAAATAATAAAACTGAAGTATTGTGAAGCCAGCTAAAGAAACATTATTGACATTATAAAAATGAACTTCAGTTATAATTCAGAATCAAATATGACATTTGCTTTATATTGAACTGCATCCATTTTACCAGTTACTGAATAGAACTTCAGATTTTATGCTGTAATTTCTAATACATTCTGAGGTTTTTATATATATGAGCTACTTCTCGAAAAAAACAGATGCATTCAAAATAGGAACAATTATATACTACCTGAGATCACAAAAAAATCTATTTCTTTAGGGTAATTCATACTCCCCTTTCTTGAAGACCAGTTTCACAAGATGTTTCCCATAACTAAGCAGGATTTAATCTCTCAAAGTAAAATTACATTCTTCAAAAACTAATGCAGATAAGACTAATGAGTTTTGCAGGTAAAAAAAGACAGAGATTTCCATTTTTTTTTCTGGCAGAAATTTCCTAAAAAACCCAACCTTCATCACTTTTACATAGTATTGAAAATTTTGCTTTGATTACTCTTACGTACTTTGGCTAATTCGGGTGAACTATTCCTAGTAAATGATTTACAGACTGAATTTCAGTCTGTAAGTCCTGAAGCCAGGACAACTGCCTTCTTTTCATTGTGTTCAGTTTCCAGCAGACATATGGCAAGTTAAGGTCTCTCACAAGAAAAAGAACAAGTGATTGTGAAACATCAGCCAGGCACTTATAGAATAGTTCTTCCATCTCCTGTGAAAGTATTGTAGTTGGCCTGTTTACTTTGGATATGCCTTAATTTTTATCTCGTAATTAAATATTCATGCCTCACAGTGTGTGATATCAGTATGATACTGATTCTGATTTTGGAGATGAAATTGAAAAATGTTAGAACAAGATGAGAGAACAAAGGAGTTTGCAAAACAACTATGTGAATAAACAGAGAAAAAGAAAAGTTTTACCACATTGTTCTTGACATTCAAAGAACATCTTTGGATACATTAAAAAAATGCTTGACACGCTTCTTGAATCTTGTTTGTTTTATTTTGCAGCATGCACAGCCTGCAGTTATCTCTATGATGACAACATAATTCAGGTTTGCAAGTAAATATTAAACACATACATTGATCAAGTGAACATGGAATCTTGAGTTATCTCAGCAAAATAAGTGAAGGGTTTATAATTAGCTGAGTTGGTTAGAGCAGGGTGCCAGTAATGCCAAGGTCATGGATTTCATTCATGGGCCATTCATTTAAGAACTGAACTTGATGATCCTTGTGGGTCCCTTCCAACTCAGAATATTCTGTGATTCTGCGAATTAATGCAATTCAGAATTAAATACTGATGCTTGATTCATACTTCTTAAGAAATAACGTCTCTGATACTGACCAGAAATTGCCTAATAACATAGATATCAATTTGTTTTATAATGAAAAATCAACAGTAACAGACATATTTTCAGCACTGAAAAAAGATCATCTATGTTGTTATAAACTTACATCTGATTTAAAAAAACACCAACTACATAAATTATATAAATTGTATTAAGTAATTAGTAAGGTAAAATAAAAATACCATATTCTGTGGCATGATCCAAAATTAAATGGGATCCTTTCCTTTTTATTTCGTGCTTGGCCTCTTTTACTCAATATTTCTTGTTAGTTTCCCTCTTTGCAAAAAGGGGAAGCAGACAGAAAAACAGTTAGGGAAACAGTATATTCTTTCTATTCAGATAAAGGATTAATAAAATTATGGTAAAATTTTACCTATTTGTATTACTGAAAAAAATGAAGGGGATGAAAAAAGTATGCTTCATCTTACATTTTTGAGGAAGAGTCCAGGGTAATACAAATGAGTTGCTGTGCCTCTTCTTGGAATGAAAAAAAATGGCATACACAGACTGAGAAAGGTAAAGCTCAGAAGATGTATTTTGACTTTAGAGCACAAACTCCTGAATGGAGTTCAAGGCTGCAATACTTGTTTTTTTTTTCTTTCTTCCTTTTACATATGCAATTTTCAGAGGATTTTTCTATTTTACACACAATTTTTTGTTAGGAGCATTTCCTCATGGATAAAAATGAACTGAAAGAAAAACATATAAATGCATCAAAATTGTGCTTTGCTGGGTTCAGCTTTTCTTGTTCTTTTCTTTCACTGTTCAGTCCTCCTTGATTCACCAAGTGGAAGAGCAAATTTTACAATCTAACTCTTCTAGGTGACATCATATGCTACATATAGAAATTTAAAAAAAAATCTAATATTTTCTTTATTGATCTATCTAATGAAAAGCAAATTTCCAGATCTAGGAATGAACTGCTAAGAAACAGTTTCTTCATTCAGCTACTCAATTTATTTTTCTATACTGAGAATTTCATGTGATAGTTTGTTATAACACCTGTAAAAATTATTTTTGTTGCCATTCAGTACAAGGATGTCTTATCTGATTGTTTTCCAGATGATTGGATGCTGTGCTATACTTAAAGAATACAGATCCCCACATATCTCCGTAGTGCTCTGGAGAAATCATATCTCTCATATCTGTTCATAATTCAAAACCAGAATTACTACCTAAATCAAGAAACTCCTGAAAGACTTATTTCATAAATCTGTGAGAAAACAAGGTGTCCTGGTTTCATCTAGGGTAGAGTTAATTTCTTCTCAGTAGCTGTTACAGTGCTGTGTTTCAGATTCAGAATGAGAATGGTGTTGACAATACACTGATGTTTTGTTTTTTTCTAAAAGTTGTGTTCATTCTAAGTCAAGGATTTTTTTCCTTGTCTCATACTCTTCCAGTGAGGGGGAAAGCTGTGGCAGTGTGGCTGGCAGAAACAACTGCATCCAAGCCTCAGGGCTGGTGGGCAAAGCCTCAGGACTTGCTTCTGGTTCCTAGACATGTTAAAAGATCACTGGCTCATGTGTTCCTTAAGTCAGGTTCCATATGTGGTCATGCCCTGGAAAGTTCTCCCCTCCACTGGTCAGTTTGTATTTGCTGTTCCCTCATTGGGTGCTCCCTGTTGTAAGAGATGGCCTGAAAATCCCTTATCTGCCTCACGATCATCGACAAAGACTTAAACCCTAAAAGAGGACTTTTGCACTAAAAAATCCTGGCCTGACTAAGGTGGGATGTTTGTCAAGTGTTGTCTGCAAGGTGCGCCTGCTGGAAGAGGCTCTACCTAGGTGGAGGGACTCCACTGAAGCAAAAAAGAATGATCAGTCCTGAATACTCCCTCCTGATCACAATCAACGGGCCTCACCAACAATAGTGGCAGATTTCCTCACCTCTTGGCCAGTTGCCGCCCGCTTTCAAAAAAAACTGTAAGAGACTTTTTCTGAATTAACCCTACTGAGATCTCCCCATGGACGATGGCGAGTCTATTGGCAAGAAGACCACGAGGACTTCGTCTCATCCGTTGGTAGCTATTCCCCTCTCCCTCTCTCTCTCTCTCTCTTCCTCTACTTTGTTTCTTTATCTCTCTTTCTATCTCTCCTTTATCACATAATTGTATTGTTGGCACTCAATAAAGGTGCACTGTTTTGATTAAAGCTGAAATCCCCTCTGTGCCTTTTACATTTTGAGATCATTAAACGAACCATCGCGCTTGTGTTAGCGGATTGTGACATCTGCGTTCCACTCCCTTTAAAAGACCCCTGTAAACCTTTCCCGTCCTCTTTTTCCTGGAATCCTGCAGCCACAAAGGTGGCCCCTTCCTTTGTTTCCCCTGGACCCTGGAATCCTGAGCCTCACCCTGGATTTACAATAAACGGCTGAAATTCCATGAGAAGAGCCCTCTTTTGCCCTTTGTTCTCACCGACACTGAAAACACCAAGCCTGGGGCAGCTCCATAGCTGAGGAGCCAGCTCATCTAGATTAGCTGCTGAAGCAAAGACTCTGTGCTTTGTAACATCTGCAGATCTTCTGCAGCTCTAACCAGCCAGTGACTAAAGCTCACATTAAGATGCTGTGCGGCCTCGAGTAGCCCTGGCTAAGCGTCTTCAGAAAGCTAAACAAACTGTGAGGGACCATAGCTGGATGGGTGACCTGAACTGACCCAAGGGATATTCCACACTATCTATCAAACACCGTGCCTAGCATATAAATTGGAGTGAATTACCAAGAAGAGTGTCAAGTCTGGGTTTTGGAAGGGGGGTCTGGCATTTGTCAAAAGGTGGTAAGCAATTGCATTGTGCATCACTTGATTTTTCCCTTTTTATTACCATTATTACTTTATTTTGCTTTATTTTCAATTATTAATCTGTTCTTATCTCAATCTGTATGTGTTACTTTGATTATTTTGATTTCACTGGTGAGGGGTTTGAGTGAGCAGCTGAGTGGTTCCTAACTTCTAGCTGGGCTTAAACTATGATACATGGTTTAGTTATCACTATATCTAACTCTAAAATGTCACTTACTTCAAAACGTCCCTGCTTTTTATAAGTTTTCAAGCACTTTATAATTGTGTCTAGCTTCTACAAGGCTGAATGACTGGCATAGGAATGACAAGCATGATATTTCATATTTATCAAGTCCTTCAAAACAGGAGAGGTATTGTACAATTACCATTATTACACATTCAAATATTATCACACAAACCAAGAGTTCAAAAGCTAAATATTTAATTACTCCTGAATTATTAACAAATATTTATGCACTATGCAGGCTAATGATAAAATAATAATAATAATAATAATAATGATGATAGTGGTAATAGTAGTAGTGGTAGTAGTAACAGTAGTAGTAGTAGTAGTAGCAACATCGGAACCTAAGATATTATTTTAAACGTCCTGAAATCCCATATGCCTCATGCAGAAGTCAGAAAAAACAAATTCTCTATTAGAAAAGGCTTAAAAATAGATTGAAAGCTGACATTAAATTGAAAATGTCATGAGTTATCTTCCATTCCCCTGCTCTACTTCTCAAAAAACAAAAATTAAATCAAACTCCCCCTACTCCTCCAATACCTCAAAAATAAAAGCTACCCCAAAGACCAAAATATACTGCTACTAGTCTCTTTTATCTTCTAGAAACGTAGAAACATCCTCAGTTTCATAAACCAATAAACAGTATAAAAATTAAACATGCATTTTCATATTAATATTTGCAGGAAATAAATTACTCTGCCCTAATACTGATATTTACATGAAGCATAATTAATAGTCTCAGAGAACTAGCAAGGAGTCTTATGGAAACTTAGTTCCTAACTGTATTAATGTATTTAATTGGGTGCTTCATTGTTGAAATGAAGAGGCATTAATTAGACATAAGAGATCTGAAACCGGACGAGAGATTTGCTTGGATTCCCAGAATAGCTTATGAGACTTTTGGTGTCAGAAAAGTGAAGTAGAGCTTACAATGGGGTATGCAGAATTGCTAAGAATTACTAGGTGGTTTTACACAAAAGTTAGGATGACATTTCTCAGCAGCATAGACAAGATGCAGGCAATGAGATACATAAAATTTAGGCCTTGGTCAAATAATCTGTTAAAAAAAATTAGTTCACTTATTAAATCAAATACCTGTGTCAGTTAAACTCTGAATTTTTTTTAATTGTCAATAAAGGATGCAAATCCTAAGAGGCTTGGATTTTATAGGTAGAGCACTGAGACACTAGAATGCAACAGCTGTCAAATTTGTTACCTGAAGTTATGGGATCAGTCCCCTGTGAAAAAGATGAGAAAGACTGGAACTAAAGTAGTCAACAGATCATGCTAAGAAGACAGCAAGGATTAAGTCCTACTCTAGAGGAAATTTTTCTCTCATCTTTCATGAGCACTCAGGTAACCTAAGTATTTCATTATTCTAGGACTAGCTGGAGGCGCTTCCTTCTAATATCCAGTAGACAAGTTATTAAAGCACTCGGTGGTAATGTGTACATGCAAATTAAGTATTTAATAGAATAAAGAGATGGATGGCAACTATCTTCAGTGGCCATTCATCAGCACACACATACACAGTATGTGACAAGTTTCTGTCAAAGCCACGTGTTTCTAAACAAAACAGAACATTTTTCAAAGGTTTAGCACAGATCAATCCATATTAAATCACAAACTACTTGGTGACCTCGGTGACCCCTTTAGAAAGTACAGATGTAGAGAGAGATCCCAGCTCACAAAGACGAACAAAAGGGACTGGAAGTGGAATGCCTCATTCACAAACAAGTGGGTAGTTGGTAGAATTCCTTTAAAACCAACCCTGAAGTTGCAGACACGGTAAAATGGAAACTGGTAATGTTTTTGGACTGTGTACATACTATTTTTTTAGAATAGGTTATTAATTTGATGCTTTAATCAGAATATATAATGAACACTTAGAAATCACAGATGCTATTTTCTTCACAATGATTTGTTATGATGGCATACCATGAGTAACCTTTCCCTCACACCAATAAAACCAGTCAATGTTTTCCTTAAATTGCGTATTTGAGCTCAACAAGAGCTCAGTTAGCAGTTTAGAATTATTTTTCTGAATAGTCTGCTGTTTGTCTCCATTATGTCAAGTTTGAGGGTATTAAAAAAAAATACATAGAGAGAGAGTTAAGAGAAACAGATATATTTCATTCCTGTCAAATGTTCTTATGTTTACATATTCTGATAGTGCAGGATGACTCCTGCAGCATGTGCAGGAATCAGCTGTGGATACATCCAACAGCAAATGTTCCTGGTCATCACAGTTTCCATATCAATCCTATTGCATTGTGAAGACATTAACTGGAAGAAATTAGAGGGGGGATATTTTGCCACAAATCTGAAAGCATTAGTGCTTTCATACTTGTGCTACAGGAATTACCTTTGCACTTCAGTACTTCATTGCTACAGCAATCAGTTCCAAAGGATAGTACTACTTTTCTGCTCTACGTTAAAATTTAGCACAGAAACAGTAAAGCATGAGACAACTTTAGCTTTATCCAGGGATGTATGAATTAGTATTGATATAAAAGGCGGGCATTTCTATCTCTGCAGATTTGAGAAACTGAAACAGATTTTGATTATTGGTTAAATCAGTAGTAAAAGTCTAAGGTACAAATTTTTTCAGCTGGAATTGCTATCAGAGAAATGGTACTGTGAGGATATACCTGAAGGTTTTCATGTTGATTATTTTTTTTGACTAATGTTAGAAAATAATCTAATAGACCATAAGCAGTTCTGAAGTACATTTCCAAATATAGTTTTGACTTCTTTTAAAGGAAAAGGGAATGAGAGGTATAATCTGAATCAAATGCTTAGCCTTCTTATAGAAAATATCAGTTGACTGGGCCATAATAGCTCTTCTTGATCTATATTCTACTATCTGTTAAAACCAGCTTGTACATGGTGTGTGTAGCATAGTATTCTGGTGATCACAGACCTATATTTACTAGTCTAAATGGGCCTCTTACAAGACAATACACACAGCAATCTCTTTTTCAGAAATAAATAGACGGGAGAGCCATCCCACTGATACACGGATAGAACTCCACAACTCTGTAAGTTGTAAAGTGGGTATGTTTTATTCCAAGTGCTGGGACACGTGGGGGTAACCCTCCAAAGCATGTGCACCATTCGCTGCACTCAGCTGGCTATATATCATGTTCCAGGTTACATATTCCGCAGGTTACACAATATGCCTATACATATTCATAACCTATCTCCGCTTCATATTATAATGAGTTCAAAAGTCATTTGCATTAATCTGTGCATGCTCACTGCCTCCTGGTGGTCGTGGGCAAGGGTCTTCAGATGAAGAAAGAAGTCTTCCTCTAGGGTGAACTTTTTACTTTGCTTCTTTGTGCAAGTCTCTGGCTTGAGTCCGAGTCTCAAGGTTGGTTTGGGCTGGTTTCAGGGTCCGAAAGCAGGACCTTTGGTTATGGTTCCTTCCCTTTATCAATGGTCCTGCATCCTCCTTTTCTGCTTGGCAAGCAAGGTGAGTATTGAGCAAACCATATGCATTGTTTTAGTAACTAATTCCTACTAAGCATCCTTGTAACCCTTTTCTTCCCTGTATCACCACAGCAAGATCTACATGTTTGCAGGCAACAACTCATAATTCTTACATGAATAATTCTGTTCCTTGTTGGTTTTATTACCTAGCTACAATTACCTAAAATGGCATAAACGACACACACAAGTCAGAAATATCTAGTCAGATAATAAAGAATTTAAATACTCTTACAACTAAAATTGTAAAAATATTTTGGATTCAAAATGTTTTCCTGCATTAGAGATTTAAATGTCAACTCTGGTTTTTTTCAATAAAACCCACAGTGTTATCCTTGAACAGCTTTTACTTTGTTGAAAATTTTAAAACTTCTGAGTATTTTGGACAAGGAAGGAGAATTATTTGTAGTCCAGATGCACCTGCACTCACCTAAGATGCAGAATATAGGATTTCTAATTTGACTATGTATTTGAACCAAGTATCCACACAACATAATAGACTTAATTTTATTTATCAGCTGGGGTGAAGGCCTTTATTGTTTTTCCTCTGAAAGGGCTAGGAGGGTGTGAAGTCTGTTCCACCAAAAATCAAACTGGAAGGTCTTCTACTGGAAGTGAGGATGATGGCAAAATACAGTTCAAGAACATTGCCCTTTTCTTTCACTGACAGTTTGGATCACCAGGAGTCAGTAATACTAACAAGTACTTGTAAAATAAGCAAATATTTAATTTTTTAGACACTTAAATATCACTGGTAAAAGAAAAGATGGTAGAACAGAGAATTTTATTTACATCTTTTTTTTTAGGATCTGCATATTTAAAGATCCAATACAAAGACAAAAATAATGTACAGATTGTGATTAAGCACCAGAATACATTCAGACATATTATGTAAATTTCCTGCAGTAGATACTTAGATACTTGTGTGTCTGGAGGAGCAAGAAGTACCTATAGAAATAGAGCTATAATGACACTTCCAGAAACTGAGGAGCTCAATGTCCACAGACAGATTAAACATATGGAGGGGAAACTAGTTAACACCAAGTAGAGAACATAGGCCTTAGGAAAACCATTAGTAGACTAAAATATACCACACATCTGCAACCTAAAACTTACATAAACAACGGCTAGTAGATCTGAAATCTGATCATGAGCATTTTATCACTGTTGTAAAAGTAAATTCTGTCTTTTTAAATTGTTTTTTATTTTCTTACGTTGAAGAGGCAGCAGGGAAATATGCTGCAGACCATTCCCATATAATTGTCTATTCGGAATAAAAAATACAATATGTTGTGAATTGACACCTCATGTGCTGACATCTTTACCTTCATGACTTTGTTTAAGAGTAAATGATTTCTATTTCCAAGTGAAATATCTTTCTTTAGAGTTTGAGCATACCTGTATATATAGGAATGTTTTGATGTTGTGTTGGTCCACATGAAATTATAGATTCAATACTTAAAAGTGAAAAAGCAGTGTCTTTGGAAAAATAAGCCCTATCTGATGCTTTTATTTTGGAAAAGTGAAAATTTTCTGCCACATGCAGGTAAAATGGCTGCCCACCTCTTGCTTTCAGCACAGTCATAAGCTGATAAACACAAGGAAAGGGGTGGTTATATTCACCATACATGTATATGTGTAACATCTACATCAATAGAATCAATATTGTGACTGTCCCCTGGTGTGAAAATAATCTGCATTAAAAAGCAGAGAGATAAACACAACATAAATTTTTAGAAAGAATAAGAATTAGAATTGCTGAAAGTAAAAACATTAAAGTATATAAAGGTCTCCAGGTTATAAGTAATGGAAGCTCTTATTTTCTAATGACCTATTCAAATCTTTAAGGAGCAATTGACACCATCAATCATAATGTTGTTTCAGTGTTACTACATGCCCATGTTGTGGGCATGGTGTTCAAGGTTCCTCCTCAAGGTTTCTCTTTTATAAAACATAACACTCTTGGGTAACTGGTCTTAATTTGATTCACGTCTGGTGAGAAATAATTGTATATTTTATAACAGTGCCTTACTTTTTTTCTGGCATGATTTATTACTTTCACAAGGAAATGAAATGTAGGCTATTTTTTTCCCCTTGCTAACAAGCCATGTAAACCAAAGTGGGCAGGGGAATGTGCTAGTATGTGCTAGGATTTGTCTGCTCTGTTCTTACATGGCTACAGTCCTTGCCTTGCAGCAGACTTTTTCTTCCTGGGAGACCACATATGAGGCAGTCTGCGTTAAGGCTGCCCATAGAGTGTCTGTGATTGGGAGTTGTGACTGCTAATAAAATGATCACTCTAATCTTATCACTCAGGTTTTTGGTAACAAAGGTAAATGGGTTGCGGTAGTCCTATATAGGAAGTTGGGGTTTTGTTTTTTTTTTTAATGGAAAAAAGAGGAGATTTCTTGTTTCAACTAAAACAGAATTAATGTGGTCTTTTAAAACATCATGTTTATCAGGAAGCAAATGAAAGATTTTGGTAGGGGAAAAAAAATGTTTCTAGTAATTCAAAACCAAGGAAGAAAAAAATGAAAGTGTGATATTGAAAATATCAATCTGGATGTATGCAAGTAATTAAAATGACCGTACTATTTTGAGAAAACTGAAATTTATAAACAATGGGAATTAAGTGATGAAAAGGTGATCAGGCTATAAATATTATAGGGTGTTTTATTTTATATTTCTAATGATAACATCTCATAGATCCTTTCATATTTTTAAACCTGAGACTCTGATGACCAATCACAAAGTCTTCAGAGAAGTAACATTAAAAAGGTATGAAGGGCTTCCATGTTACTGCAAATATTTAAACAGTATCTTTGCACCTGAGGTATTTCAGAGATGGCTCAATGACAAAAAGTTTTGAAAAATCTCGTGCCATGACTGTTGTAGTAAGAGGTTGTTTAGCATTTCTGAGGTTGTTTTTCCCTTTCTCTCTTGGCTTCTGACCTAAGACTGAAATCAATTGTATCCTGCAGCATATGGCACAGACATACTGAGATGAAACAGTTTATCCACCCCTGACAAAACTAAAGAGAATTAGGAAGAGAAAGACACCTGCCAAATTCATCCAGATGGTATCCCAGACCAGAGAAGAAGGCCAAGCCCCAGAGCTGTACCCATCATGCCAACCTGCCTACTCAAGACCTGCAGATATACCTCACCTGCAGTGACCCAAGCGGAGAGTAAGTAGAAAGCACATTTTCTGAATCTCTCTTATTCTGTTTTTCTATTGTTTCATTTTTTAATCAAAAATAGCTCTCAAAATAACGTCTGTAATCAATGGAGAAATTTTATCCTATTGTAAAAAGAGTTTAATAAAGTAAGAGAAACTGAGGTCCATTCTCCAAAATATAGACAGTGTTTCTTACAAGCATGGTGTGTATGCATGTTTTCAATACCTACTCTGGTTTAAATACTTTTATTTTATTGTATTTTAATTTTATTTTTTTTTAATTTTGCGCAAAGACAGAATTAGATAATGCTTTTACTATATTGGGTCTACTGGGCTCATCAAATAATAGTATATTCAGCAACTACCTTCTTTCCTTTTTTTTTTCTGCTTGGTAGAGAAGAGTGGGAGGTGTAGGTGGTAAAAACTGAGTGTCATTTTTTAGTGTACATGTTAGGAAATGATCTGAAAGTTAATGGATCTGGAGAGCTTGAGGGTTCACATTTGACCTGCTTATAGTTATTGGTTCAGGCCTTTCACAATCATGTAGCTGTTGAAATTCAACAGTTATTCTCAGTTTCTAGTAGACTCAGCATCTATTTTTTCACCTACCAATTTAATCATAGGTTTTCGGGAGTCTGGATCCATAAAGAGACTTAAGTATCACAATGCTGACTATTGCAGAAAACCTAACTTTTAGCCTTTCTGCTAAACAGTGGAATCCGCAGCCCCAAGACAATTTTACAGTTTTCTATCCAATACATAGTGGGAATTAGACAAAATAAAACCTGGCTTTGCAGAAACCAGTATTTTCTGGAGGAGACCATCTAATCCACACTATGTGAAATATGAAGGCTAGCATATTGAGTATGTGTCGTTATTACTTTCAAAATTCAGCATCTTCCTTTACTCAGATATTTTTTTGTGAATTTTTTCTTACATTAGTTCATGCACAATTGGTCTTAGAAATATCTGAGATGAAATCTGAGAAAGAGGAAGAAGTGAATGGGTAGAAAAGTGAATCTTTTTGGCAGCTAGAGAAATGTAGTAACCTAGTGGTTAGAGACTTGGTTGTGAGGTACATGGTCTAAATCAACTTCTTATTTGCTTCAGTTAGCTTTCATTCCGGGACTCATTGCTTACTAAAAGGACCAGTTATTAAAGTATTATGTGATAACACTCTATCATGATGAAGTTTTGCCAATGCATTAAATAGCTAATCATGCCACTGTGAAAACAGCAAGACTTATATGGTAAGAAGGACACTATCTCCAGAATACTTACGCTACTTACTTGCTCCAATAAACAGTTGTTAATTTTATGCATTATTGCATGATTTCAAAAGTACATTTCCAAAAAAGGACTGACATTCAAGTAAATGTAGTTCTTCAAAGCAAAAGAAAATCCTAGGATATCCAAGAATAATAAAGTGAAAGATGAGAGCTGGATTCTTAAAAGAGCTAAGAATTATGAACTAGATTAACTATGGAAATTTAAGAAAAATGTTACAGTAAACAGTTTCCAAAAGAGATACTGGTCTTTGCACATGGATAAGTAAGATTAAGAGGTCAGAACATTGAAATACCTTTTACAGAACAGACACAGAGGGAAATAATTGCAATAGAAGCTGAAGACAGAGAATTGTTACTAGAGATGTCTGTTGATGAGAAAGTGCACAAAGAAATATGGCACAGAGCATGTGCCTAATTCAATCATTAAAAGATAACAGGCAGCTATTGGTGGACCATAAGTAAGTATAAACAATCTGATAAAAGATTAATTAAAGAAACTGAATAATCAAGAATTAAATAATTCCCATATTTCAATTCTGTGAGGGCTCTGAGGAGAGAAAGGGATATTAAAAAAAGCACAAGCTTGAGGCAAACCTTGAAAGACCCATTCAACTCCTTCCTTGTTAGTCATCTAGTTTAGTTATCAAGCCCAGAATAAGAGACAATGTCTAGCAGAAAACACAAAGGACAGACTTTGTGACTCAGAGGTCTAAAACTTGCCTTGTTGTACCTTTTTTTTTTTTGTTTCAAAAGAATCTCAGTATATTTAAATTGTCATTTTAGAGCTTAAGCTGTGTAGTAATGAAGATGTAAAGAGCAAAATCTCTCTGAAAGATTTAGTTAGCATTACTGCAATGAAGGATTCCAGTGTTGTCTTCAATAAGACTCACAAAATAATGATCTAAACCCAGCCATTGTTATAGTCACAGTGAGAGCACTCATGATGACAGCTTGTGGTTTGTGCTGATATATATCCACAATAATCCAAGTGCAAGACACTGTTCCTGGACCAATCCAGTGTACATGTAACCTTCCCTAGGCTGAATGTATTTCACTCACCTGGGGCAACGTACTTACCTTCCATAATTATGTCTCTGCTTCTGAAGATGAACAAAGACACAGCTCATCTCTAAACAAAAAGTTTATTTTTTGCTCAAAAAAGAACTACTTCTACTTAACTTTTCTCAAGGACGTCCCTCAGTTTTAATAATCTAGAAGATGGACAGAATAGGCAATATCTATCAGCATTTTAGTGTGAGATAACCTGCAGAGGTTTTCTGGTCTTCCAACAGATTTTTCTCCATCCTGCTGAGAAAAGCTGGAAGTTACACAGGAGGCCAGCCATGCAAACTTATCTGACAGTTAATGAGGCAACTCCATTTTTCTCCTTTACAACACCTCTGTATAGTTTCCATGCCCATCCTCAGTCTCATAATTTCTTCTAATTTTTCTTTGATTTTCCACATTGCCTAATGTTTTTCCATTATCAGTATATTCCACTTTGAAAATCAGGTATATGCCTTCCAGGTTTGTTATTTGTTTCTTGTGTTCTAGAAGGATGATTAAAACAAGCAAGAAAACAGTAACAAGACTATCAACATTTTTTTTTTTAATTTCTGCTTGAAGATAAAACAGATTACGTCTTTTCCAAGTAGCGTATAAGACATAAGAAGAGATGGGACCTTTCTTAATGAAGACACATCTGCTTCACCATTGATTTAATAACCTAACAAGATTACTGCTGGAGCCTATTCCTTCCTTAGACTAGCTTTCCAGGTCTGTGATATATTGCAGATGTCTCAGTTTTCCCTATGGATGAAACAGACACAAATCTGTGTAGTGTAACTGTGATTCAGCATCATGCATGTAATACTGTTCTAAGAGAACATATGCAGCTACAAACAGATGTGCATGTACAGTTCTATACAGCTAATGTACATTTTCATACATTTCATGTGTTTGTATCTACAGTTTTCCTTTAATAAGAGTTTAAGTTTCCTTTACTGCAGTCATACCAGTAAATAGGTAGACATGTAATTCACCATGTAAAATCTGTATTGATAATTGCAGTTTTTTGTATACAAAACCAAGCAGGAATCATTTTTAAAACCAGAGAGGAATGATTTTAGGCAATTACATAATGTCTATAGCTTTCATCCAAAAATAACATAAAAAAGTGAAAATATTAAAACAATTAGTGTGGATATTACAGCTGCCAGAGTCTTTAAAGAACAGAATATTTGTAAGTTTTCTGAATAATTATTTAATATCTATTTCTGTTGTCTGGACCATGTGCACAGCCACATTATCTTTTTGTTAAAGAAAGGATTTGTAGGAACTTGAGCTTTGGTCAAGACAAAAACAGACAATTTGCCATTGCTGCTCTAAAGCTTTTAAGAACCTTACAGTCCAAAATGCTTTGTAAAGCCAGAAAGGACCTTATCTTCTTTTATGATCCTTCATCCGCTTAGGCTGGTACAGAACAAAGATGAATCTTGAACATATGATTGTTTTTATATCCAGGACCATCTCCATCAACAAAGGTGTGTATTGTGATTGCTAAAAAATGTTAGTAAAACATGCCAAGAAAAGTTGAACGAATTTGTCTGAAGAGCAAAATTTTGCAATATAGCTTACTTAATTTTCAGTACACTTTATGTACAGGGCAGAAAGTGCTCCAGATTCTTCACGCAATGAATGTAAAAAGATACATCTTATGTCAAGACAGGTTGTTATGGTTTTGTTTGACTGTTACTATTGCAAATACACACACACCAATGCATAAAAGAACATTTTATTGTAACAAGTAAATTACAAGTGAAGAACAATCAGAATGAAGATTTCTTGGTCGAATGTTGAACATCTGAGCGCTGATTTGTCAATACCTAAGCCATACCTAAGCACTTTCTTGGAGGATTAAGGAGCAAATATGGTGCACCTATCGCATCACCTTACTGCTAAATTTAGATCTAAGGGACGGCGACTGAAGCTCAGGTCTTGTGTATCTGACAGAAAATGCAGAGGTATGTCACTAGGTAGCAGAAAAAAGAATGGGACTCCTTTTAGTGGTCTTACTCCTGAGAACAGATTTGTCCTGAATTAAATCTATCTCAGGAGTGCCTCTATGCTTCAATTTAGTCAGAAGGGAAGATGGTGTCTGAGTTTCACTGGGATGGTGAACTGAGACTTTTCAACTTTAAAGTTGTCATGCTGTGGGAGCCTGCAGAGGCCCTACAGATAAAGCTATGTAAGGCTGACATTTAGTGAATACAGTCCTTAATGATCACACTAGATCTCTCTGAAGTCATTTGCGATTTGAAGGCTGGAAAAGCACCCTGCTAAGGGAAAAGGTAAAAAGCTGTAATGAAGATAAGAGGCACCCAACAATTCACATTCTGCATTTTTTGGAAGAAAGTTGTTGCCTGTGATCCCAATGAACTGAGTGTTATGTCAGCTTATCTGAATAATTTTACCAACAAAATAACAGAGCTAGTTTTACCAATTTAAATTCCATCTCACATACCATTATCTTCTCAATATATAGACAAACACAAAGATGAAGACCAGTTATTTTGTGAATTCTATTTTGTGAATACACTGCTAGGACTGCAGCTGCCTCTTTTCTTGAAAAAAAAAAAAAAGCAAAGGAAAGAGAGCAGGATAAATGGAAAAGTAATGCTTACATCTCCATTTCTAAAGCATTTCTAAAAGACAGAATTAGGGCAAAGACATGGGTAAAAAGTATTTATGCTCACTGTAGCAGTGATACAAGAGAACAGTTCTTTGGATATCCAAATGAAATGAAAAAAGAATGTGAGGAAGTAATGGGAGGATGGCAGTGTGTTTTTTTGAAAGAGCTGAAAAAAGAATATGGGAGTAGCAGGTCTTAACTAAATGATTCATAGTGAACATTGAACTCCCGATACAGACTTTATTAGCTGGTGAATCATTTGTGGCAGATTTTTGGAGATACATTGTTTCTTTCAACAACGGAGAGTATAATGTCAGGAACAGCATCCAAATAGTATTACTCATGATTTTATTTGCTGCTCTTCAGTTTATGTATTTCTTATTGTTTTCTTACCCTATGCCTTTGCAGTGTTGTGCTGAGACAAATGGGTACATTTCCTTTTAAGTATGTTTTTCCTCCTCAAAGACTTGTTTTGTTTTGTTTTGTTCTGTCTGCCTGAGAGCTGCAAAAGAAACAACTTGTGTTTGGGCACAGAGCAATAATAAAACCATTGTACTGTTAGATGTAGTAGTATTAAAGGACATGATGCTACTGTATGTTTGTGATATTTGGAATCACACTCTAGAAAAGGCAATTCTAAATATTTATCTCAGAATAACATTGCAAAAATTAAAATTGAAAAAAAGGGGATCATCTGACACAAAGATGTATTATGTATGCCATAAGTCTTTATGACACTAAAAGTACAATGCTTCAAAGAAATTTTCATGTAACAATATATCTTTCAATGTCATATCACCATCTCAGCAGCAACATCAGTGAAACTTGCTTCAGATCAGCTCTTTTAGATGTTAGATTTAGCTTCATGTTTCAGTAAAGGGATAAACTGTCTTTTCCATCCCACCTCTCCATACATACCCACAACCCTCTGGGTTTCCTTCTATATTTTAACTACTGAAAATCACATTTCAGTCCTTGCTGATTTCTTTACAGGATATTTGGAAGATGTAAACAAAACAACATCAATATTTGGTTCACTTCTGAAGTGATTTCCCAAGTTATATCACAAAAAGCAGGTTTTTTAGAAGCACACAAGGAGTATTCCTAGCAAGTGCAATTAAGAGTCCTTTTGGAGGAAAGTAAACTGGGTTCTCCATTCCAGCCAGTTACCAAATGTGCACCAGAGGTTTATAAGGATCTCAAACACCTCCTCCACACTCTCATGATTTTCTTCAACACACATCCTATTAGAAGTATAAGCACTTTCACATGTGATGTTGCCCACTGCTTCTTAGGCCTTTAACTAATGGTCCTTATTCATTCATTTATACTTTCCTTGGCTCAAATTAATTTCTGTCTTTTTTTTCCATTTATAGTTCAGGAATATCTTGCATATTCTGTCTCATCCTGTTTTATTATTGCCCTTTTATTATTGCTGTCTTTTGCAAAGATTCAGGATTATCCCAGATGGATTCCTGAGGAAATGACAGAGCTCATTCCTAAGGAAATGGCAGTATCAAGATTTATGCAACAGTATGATAATCTTGAGGAAGTATCTAACTGCTGGTAAGTAATAAGAGCAGGCAAACAATGCCTCAGTTCATCTCAGAAGATGAAGACCCTATTTATGAAGGCTCAACAGGACCACTACACTTTGGGTGCAATGCAGAAGAGGTTCATTGATTACAAGCTCTTGAACTGACCTTCATGGTAGAAGGTACCATGAGGACTGCTGTCTGACTGCACCTGAGGTCTTGGGATCTCCGTATAGGGAAGTCTAGAAGTGTATCTAGCACTGTTTTATTGTTCTCATTTCTCACTGAGGACGAAAGCACACCTACAGATACCTTTCCTGCTTGCTCCCTGCTACAGATTGTATCAGGAACCCCCTGTGTGAGCACTCTAGTTTCTAGCCTGAAAAGAAATTGTGATGTTCTTCTGTACCTGTCATTGTTACATGTGCAGTGGGAGGGAGGAATGACAGCCCTGGTGTCAGAGTTGCAGAGAGATGACACATAGCACTGAATCATAAAGGCTGTTTTGTCTTTAAAAGCTGTTCTGAGGCTTTGAGCAGTGAGGGAATCTTCTGCCTGGCATTTAGGTATGTCAAAAAACACCTGCCCAGCCTGTGCCCTGTGTGAATCTAATTCAGCCCCAGTACTAAGCAAGCCATAGAAATGCACTCACCAGTCCTCTAAAGACCTGTGCACATGATTCCACGTCTTTTTCAAAAGCAGTGGGTTGTGAGCTGATGATATCAAAGGGCCACACATAGGATTTTTTTCTGTCGTATGGCCTTTTGATTCTCTGCCTACAAACTAGAATGACAAGCAGGAGAGAGGGTATTTTTATTCAGGTAACCGAGTAGTTAGTGGTAAAGTTAATGCTTGCTGTTTGCAGTGCTCATCCGTCTTCCTCCCTTGTTCTCTTTTCATCATTCACAGGATACTCCAGCCCTCAGTGGGTGATTGAGAGCAAGCAGTGGCAGAGAAAACCTGCTCCTGGGACCTGACTGGACTTCTCTTCATGAAGTTTTGAGTAGCCACTTCAGGCTCAGGTGGCTAATGGCTTGCAGGAAAGACATGAAGCAAAAGTTTTCATCTCCAGTTTTAGTAGATGGTCTGCAGCCATGGGTTGTGAGATTCTTTGTGGTCAGATGAGGAGGAACACACATTTTCCCATATTTGCAGACACACTATCATTTCTAATGGTACATGTTTTCACTCAATTCTCTGTTTTCACTTGGTTTGAAATCAGAAACAGTAAACCTTATTATCAGTAAGAATTCCCGTCTGCTGACCCTGACAAAAACCAGCATTATGGTGTTTTGCACAGTCTTTACAGCAGATATCACAAGGTGGATGAGCAATTGCAGAGAATGGAGCAGAGTCATAGAAAATACAGACTGGGTGACCCTGGTAACTTCTAAGACCTCAAGAACTGTACCTGGGAGCACTCATTACAAGATACTTTTTATTTCTTTACTTAACTTTTTCAGACTTGTGTGTATGTACCCTTATGGAGCAAGCCAAACAAAAATTAAGATATTATCATTACTATGGGAATTACATTTTTTTATAGAAAGCACTATATTTCTGAAGGCACTTGGAGTATCCCGCACTTGGAGCGGCACCGGAGTAAACCGCTCCACCCTCATCTCTCCACCCCATTCCCCAAATTTGTCATATAGTCCCACCTACCTTAGATTTAGACAACCAAATGTACATGCAACCCTATTAATGTTTATCTCTTTCATGTTCAGGTACGTCTGTTAGTGATGTGAGTAGATAACATTTTCCAGTGAACCAGCAAGAATCAAATATGGTGAATTATTTTGTGGATCCTTTTAAAGAAAGTACTAAAATCCCCACAAATTTGAGGAATTGTGATTAACCACATTGAAATAATCCACAAATATATCAGTGGATAATTCAATAGATAGTTACCACACCATTTAAAAGTCTGTAACCAAAAGCCTGTAACTTTTCCTTGGTGTTATTGATGTTATCCAAACAAGAAGTTTTGGAGAATGACATCTAAAGTCTTGACCATTATTTTGCCGAGGTCGTGGATTTGCTGACCATAAACTGGTCAGGTCATCAATCTGTACAACTTCAATGTTGCGGGATTCCCAAGAGGGAGGGAGGCACTTTCTTTTTAACGTAGGTGTGATTTGTTGAAATGTTAAACCATGGTAATGAAGTAGTAGCTCACAGTGCCATGAACTCACAGAAGACAGCCTACATGCTGACTGCAGGAAGGGTATTACACTCATTGCTGCTATTCATTCCGTGTTCCCAAGGCAGTTGAATGCTGGTGTGTTAATTGGACATGAGTGGGAACAGAAACAGGCAATAACACAGGCAGGAACAGAAACTAGCTCCATTTTCATTTATGAGATTTGATTTGAGCCATGTTGATGTGGTCTACAATATGCTACTACCATTTGTCTGACACATAAAAAGGTCAGTATGACAGTTGGTAGTGTGGTCAGGACTGTTGAACACCTTTATTTTTTATAGCTTTGTATTACATGTAAGATGGAAATACTAACTCTAGGAGACAGTACTAAACTATTTTGAAGTAAAACTCAAGACTACACAGACCGTGCTGTAAGGACAGAGTTTCAATTTATTCCCTTCTATTGTACCATTAGGAGGTAATTATTTGCTAGTGTAGAATGAGCCAATGAATCCTTCAGCCTGTGTTACATTTTCTCTTTGAAAAACCTAAATTTTCTCTCTAAAGCTCTATCTTCAAACCATCTAACTTCTTATGGTTTTCTGGACATGAAGAATGATTCTTACCACGCTAGAGAGATTTAGCAATGATAATGCCAAAAAAACGCATGTCCGATCGGTTATACTCATAGAGAGGACCACTCTCTGAAGGACAGTGAGAGCAATCAGCAGGGAAAAATATAATTAAAGAAATCCTTTTGTAGTCCCCTTTGATTTTCTCTCTAGTATAGGGAATGGGAAATACTTAACATGTCTATTCTTAGCCATACCACCAGACTAGTTCCTAACATTAATAAAAATTTTTTACCTGTGTCTAATTTTAGCTTTGTTTTTCTATCATCATCATAGAGTCCAAACACTGTGCAGTTCAGTTAGAGCTTTGCAATGAGGAATAAAACAGAACTATAGAGAAAAACTGTATCTTTCCTGTTTCTTGATAAGTAACAAAACCCTAAAACAAAACAAAACAAAACAAACAAACAAAAAAAAAAGTCTTAGGAGACAAATTCTCTTCTCCGTCAAGCTTGCAGGTCTATCACTGAAGTTAAGAATCACAGGTGCACATAGGACAGTAAAGAGATGAGATCCAATCTATATATAGCCTTCTTGAATAAAACTGCTATTAGGAATTTAATATGTTATCTTTCCAGTGATTATTCAGAATGTGTTTTTGTGCAGCTGGGAATATTATACTAACAAATAAGGAAACTTGAGGAATGAGAATGTAGCAGAGCAGATAATCTTAAAGGTAAATCTGAGAGTTTGTATTACTTCTAGTACAAATGCAGATACAGCTCTCAACACTGATGTGTGATGAGTGACTAATGTCAACTCAACATGAAAGACTTCAAAGGCAAAAGAAGTTCTCTGATCATGAATCCTCACAGGGTACCATATGATCAGTTAAAAGCATTGGAGTTTCTGAGTAGAAGATGACAGCTAAAGGTGAGCTGTAGATTTATTTACTGACAAATTTTATGATGATTTCAAAACAAAACTATAGAAAATATTTTTCTAATAGTCTTATTTTCTGTCCATTAAGTAACAATTTAATAATAGTTGTATTATGAACAGAAACGTGTAGACTACTAGTGGGGATGGGGAAGGCCTACATCATATTCAAGACATGAACTGTTTGTTCAGACTTTGAAATTCTAATGTTAAGAAGAAAATGGTTAAACAATATGCAGAAAATATGGTCAAATTCTACCAATTGTTTTGAGTGGATCTGGAGTATTTTCAGTTACTCTGTTCAGAATATTATGGAATTAAACATAAAAGCAGAAGTAAAAAAAAGGGAGCGATGTCTAATTACTGGCCCATGGAGTAGTAATACCAAGTCTGGTGCCAGCTTGATATTGGTATAAACCTGGGAATTACTCCATTTAAATTCAAGAGAAAAATCTGCAACTGGGTATATCAATACATCAGAGGTCTAAAGTTCTAATCCCAAGTTTAAATTAATTTTTGACTTGGACTGCACAAATGTACTGGCAGTAAAGACACAGTAAGAACACTAAATATCCCAAAAGGCTACAGTTCTTAATCTGAATATGCCAATCTAAATAAATTTTATTCATCATATTAACTCATGTTGAGTACACAGAGAAAAAGAGTGGAGGAATGAGATCAGGCTCTCTTCATAATCCTGTATGCTGGAGTTAATAAGGAAACAGCAGCAACCATGAGGTAATCTAGAACAGAAGCTCTTTCCTTGGAGGAAGAGAGGGGAAACAAATTTACTCCGTCACAATTTTGGTCAGGGCTGAAAGAGAGACAACCTACACATCCAGAACATGGAAAGCTTTCAACACTCCTAATAAGCTTGTTATCATCTATCTTTTCCTAGACAGTCCCTCTGTCCATTTTAATTAATGTCAAAACTCCCATTTGTATTAAGAGTATGGAGTTATTTTATATCTATATATCCTCTTATTTATTTTTTGTTTGTTTCACTATTTCTTTCACACCAAAATGTTATGGCTACTTCAATTTGTTTCATATGCATATTCTTAAATTACAATAAATGTTCTCACCTAGGCGGATTTGCAGAAATTTTCAAAGCTTTAGTACATTCCAAATACCCATTCCAAATATCTGAATGGATTTTGTGGCTTTGACAACAAAAATTCTTTGTGCATAGAGCTATGAATACAATTATATTTTTTAATGATACATAGCAAATCAACAAATAAATACTTTTACAATACAGGATGATGACCTGTTGCTCAATTTGTAATTCATTATACCATGAAAATAAAGCTTTATGATGTCATTAAAATGCATAAAAAGTAATAAGAAATCAACTTTTATTAGAAAAATAATGATTTGAAAACAACCTCGCAATATGACAAATAAATAAACCTATTATTTTTATATCAGTACAGTGACAATAAAATGCAATGTATGAGAAAAATGCAACAACACTATGAAAAGAAAAAGGCTCTATAATCATGTCCTTAATTATAGAAGAATTGTAACTGCTCCAATTTTCCTAAACTCATTTTAAAATCTCTTTTTAGGTTTTAATTCATACAAAATGATTTGATACTTGAAGTGTATATAGTAAATGTTGGTAGTTGCTTGTCATTCAGTGTTGCATTTAAATACCAGTCTATAAAAAAGAACTGAGGATAAATTCAAGCTGTTAATTTGGTGCCTGTCAGGTTTTGTGAATATTATATATCTAAACATTTTGAATGCAGTACTGAGAATACAACACACAATTCTGTGATGATGCTTCACACGTGGAAACAACTTGTTCCTCTATAAGTTCTACTAGTTCCAGAGGGGCTTTTCACAGAATGAAATGATCCTTAGTGTATTTGAGATTGGGAAAAATTTTAAAAAAAGCTGACAGAGCTACTGAGTACCCACAGTGCAGATTAAAAGGGGCAGTTGTAAAGACTAAAGAACTAAACAAATATATGTGCTTGTATAAGCATTCAGAGAAATTCTGGAAACCTGAAACACCTTTTTTTTCCCTATATT